>QKWP01000194.1:208999-229937 GCA_003550325.1 Gigaspora rosea | reverse complement strand
GAAAAATTTCAAATAAATCACAATTTGATCAAAACAACCTGCAATAATTATCTTGTACTTGTATTATCGTGAATAAAACCCGATTAGAAGATATAATACTATATATAATTATGCGATTCAATAATTTATTAAATTAAAGTTGCTTTTAATTTGCCGAATTTAGTAAAAATTTTTATTATATATTAAAGGAGTATCGTGTTCCAAGCACCATTAAAAGTTACGTATTACATTTAAAGCAGGGTTTATTCTACGCGCATTAAATAAATATAAACGTACCGGTACGTTTCAATGAGAAATTGCCAAAAAATTCGAGCATGTGAATTAAGGTGGCTTGAATATATCTTAAAATTACATGTCCTTGAATAAATATGTATAGCTTACGTGAATATGATTTTTGCATTTGTATTTAGCTGCATACGATGTTGGTTTTCTAAAATGACGAGTTCATGAACTTAAATTATGAATATTTGCTGAGTATAAATAACATTCATTAATTTAAGTATCTAAAATAGCTATTATTTTTACTTTTAATTAACTTTTTAAACGAAAATTCACTTCAAATGGCTTTATTATGATATAAGAGTATGTTTTTTATACAAATAACTCATAGTATAAGGAGAGATACCTACCTGAATTTTTCAAATAGAAGTGACAAATCAGTCGATATAATGGTCAGCTCAGCAATCGGAATGCTTCAGTTATATTTGGGATTTTTCAGTACATTATATTTTTATTTTATATGTATGTTTGATTTCTCCTAATGCTGTTAGCTAAAATTGTTTTATACTTGTCGAAATATTTTGACATTTAATATTTAAGCATAACGAAATTCTAAATAATGTCGAAATAATTAAGAACAAGCACAGACATAATTTATATATATATGAGTTAAATATTGTCGGAAATAATGCTAAAATTTGGATGTGAAATGAATGTATCTGATTGGTTAGGGTTAGGGTGTTCAGCCAATGGGTTTTCAAACATTCAAATTTCAGCATCATTAAATTCCTTCCATATGCTTCAGACAATGCTGGTATTTTATTTAGTGCAGGATTTTTTCCTTCTTTAAAAGACATGGACTCTAATCAATTTCGTAAACTTTTGCACTCGGTTACAATTTTCAATATGGTATTGGTATTAAGAAAGACAAAAGAAGACCTTTGAATATTATATGAAAACAGTTGAGTTGGAAAATTCGGTTGTGATGAGTGATATTAGTACAGTAGTACAGTAATTGCTATTATTATGGAATTGGAGTAGAAATAAATTTCCAGAAAACATTTGAATATCATATAGTCACGAAATAACACTCAGTGGTGTAATTCCGAATCTCGTCCAAAATTATTCTTAATTAACATTGAAATTCGAAATTATGCTCCTGCACTTATTTCGCAACTATACAGTATTGTAAAAGATCAGCTGATTTGGATGATGCTATTGGAATATTTAATATTGACATTCATTATGAAACTGAGTTTGAGATAATAATAAAGCATTTAAATATTTATAAAAATCTGCTAATCGAGATATCGAAGCAGCAATGAGTAATTTTGCTTGATTAACAAATTAATTATCACTAATTTAGAGATTTAGTCATACTTATAATGTATATGTCAAAATATATTCAACACGAAATTGTCTAAATGTATGACTAAATAGGGTATTTCGACTAACAACATTAATTTCTCCCCTTCGATCACAAAATAATAATAATAATAATAATAAAGTTTTAACTTCAAACGGCCCAATTTGTGAGTTTAAAGAATTTTAATATGTCTAAGCAGTTAAATTAAGTTATTCGAATTATGAATATTTACTATTTATTCTAATTTTGTTTACTTTACAAGTATAAAAAATAATTTATTAATCTAATACTTACAGGACGAATAGGCGATTTCAGCATGATAATAATACAGTTATTGTTACAAATTTGTGCTATTGTATTTCGAAGTGAATAAAACATTAATCAATAACAGGTGGCGTGTAAGCGCCACCTGTTGAGCCAGCAATACAGTCGTCAAGTGTACTAAATAAATGTAATTACTTATTATTTGTCAAGTTGGTCATAGATATCGATCTAGTTTTGAGAAAAAATTTTTTACTTATAAAATCGGCTAGCCGATTTTAAAAAAAATCGACCGACCGGGTCGAAAAATCGGCTTAGCCGATTTTTTTAATTTTGGCCAGGATCACTAAGTGGAACTATATGAATATATGAAAATGAGACATCTTGGGTAATGAATTAGTATGCTCGACTTTAGTCAAGTAAGTCCCGATATTACACAATATAAAGTTACATAAATCATAGCACATGATATAAATCATAGCTAGAGCTTTGACCTGGGTCAAAAAATAGTGACCCAGGTGGGTTAAATATTTATCTGAGTTATGACCTGGGTTAACGGGTCATGCTAACAATTGTAAAATTTTTCAAAGCTACAGCTATTATTATAATAGAACAGAGTAAAACCTGAGTTGTAAAATAGTGAAATCCTCTTTGTAGATTGGGTTAGAATGAAATCTGTATTTTATTATAATTTTATATATATCACCCTCATAGATAATTATAGCAGAAATTAATAATGAGTTATCGTTCTTCCAGTAATCATTCCATTAATTATAGTGACTTGAGTAATGTCTGATTGCTAGTAGACACGTTTGAGAATACCTAAAAAATAAGGTGCATATTTGAGTGCTACCAAGAGAAAAAGACCATTCGGACATTCAATTATATTTGTATACAGTCAGCCGTCTATGAAAATTTTATCATTATGATAGATATTTTATAGATAGCTAACTGCATACAAAATATGATTGAAAATCTGAATGGCCTTTTTCCCTTACCTAGTATATTGACTCGATCATATAATAATTGATCATTGATCAAGTTAAATCAGTTATCGAGTATAGTGTTATAAACTCGATAAAAAATAGATCAATAATTGATTGATTATATTGATCGAATTAAGTAGCTATATTTTTGATTGATCAAAAAATAAGTAAAAGAAATTACGTAGCTTAATAAAGCTGAAATTCTTCAGTATAATTACCAGCATCTCTGTTTCCATATTATCATTTTTCTGATCTATTTCATCTAGCTAATGAATGATAATTTCATTCATTTCCATTGCATTAGGTCGTTTATCAAAATCTTTATCCAAACATTTCGCAACTAATTTAATATAACAGTCTGGTCCTAAACATTTAGGTATTGATCCACTTGTCTATCTGTTTTTTTCTGAGACAATTAATCAGGTAGCTAATAATTCATCACCTTTTCTTTAAATTCATCCATGATCATGATATATAAGACATGGTTTAAAATTGAAATTCTTCAATACAAATATCGGTATCCCTATTCTTATCTGTTCACATTGTGTTGACTTCTAAAGTAGGTTCATATCATTTGTCTGACAACAATTTGCCTGACAACTATTTATTTAATAATATTTTCAAAAAACTGTTTGAAAATAGCTGTCAGACAAATTGTTGTCGGGCAAATAAGTGAACCATTCTTGTGGTGTTTTCTGAAAGTCACATGTTTAGCACCAATCTATCTGTGTTAGATCAGTTGTGATCAATTAAATTTAAGCAGGCTATAATAAAAATATTTCTATAAACACGAATATTTGCCTTAAACAATTCGATTTAAATAGCTAAATGATATAAAATAGTGAAGTTAATAACTTATTCTAAATATATCGGATAAAAACATTCTCTACACTTGCTAACCAAATCAAACTGAATTTATTTACCCAAGTCAAAATAATCGCAATAGCGAACCCATAACAAAAACAAACTTACTTGAACGATGACAACTTTAAAATAGTAACCTCTACTATGTTATAGAGCCGAAGGTATAGTTGTCTAATGTTTTATTAATCGATGTTTTGCAAACTCTAAATCACCAATATAAGCATTATATAAATTATTTTGAAATATATTACCACTATGCAAATCACTGAATAATATTATTAGAATGAATTAAGTAAAGGTCGAATGCAATATAAGATAACTATAAGATCACCTAATTTTGCTTTAATTAGAATACTTTATAATTCGCTGCATCACTATTCAGAAGTAAAACTTCTAATCTAATAAAACTTTTGATGCGACATAAGGAACGAGGCCCTAGTATCTAAATAGTTTATTTTAAATACTTGGTAAATAAATGTGTTTTATTTCTATTAACACTTAATTAGCTTATACATTATATATTACTTGCCTAAATCTACTTCTAACTAAAGTTTTTAAGGATACTGATCTATACTAATCTTTTTTTACTAAAGACAGACAAAGAGCTAAAGAATAGTATAATATGGGTTAAAAAAATTTTATTGTGTAAAATCACGAGTTGTCAATTGATGATATGGTTTTTTATAGTAGTTACTGTAAAAATTTTTTTTATATTGTATAACTCAGGGATCTTCAAGCCAATCAAATCGAATTCCACCATGCTAGCTATAATACTGTAATTAATTCTTTAACAGTTAAGTAATGTTTGCATTATAGTACGTACATTCAATATTAATTTTCTGATCTTTGACCATTATACCGTTTTATTTTCACACGTGCAAAATGATTGGTGAAAATGTAGGAGATACTTGTGATGGAGGTATCATTTTATAATACACGGCACTCTGGTTATATCGACATTTTTGGTTCATTAGTAAAAAAATTCAAAATGTCAATACAGTGAGTTATACTGACATTTTATATTAAATTTTTAAAAAAAAATGTTGGTATAGAAAGATTTTACTATGATGTCGTTATATCCAGATGTCGGTATAACCAGAGTGACGTGTAATAGAATATTTCACAGGTCAAACTTCAAAATTTCGACAAGATTTCAGAGAGATATTAGCAGAATATTAAACATTTATAAAGCCAATAGTGATCTGATATTTGGCGCGTATTGCAAACAACTAGTTTGCAAACAAAGTTGACCAATTTAAGTTAGGATTGGCCTGACTATAGTTTAGTATAGGCTAGATGTGGATTGTAAGTAATATTATTATGCCCTTCCTGGTGCTTTATATACATTATAGTTATAGTTTTAAGTATTGGGTTAGATAGAATTGATATTGGGATAGAGTTAGTATAGTTCGCTAGAGTTAGGGTTAGTTTAATTCATTAGAGTTAGGGTTAGTTTAGTACGTTAGAGTTAGATCTAGAATTAGAATTAGATAGTTAACTTTAAATAGTGATTATTTCGAATTTGTTATACAAATTGTTATGTATAACGATTTCGAACATAATTGTTTTTTTTGTTTTACTTGTACTTGATTAAAAAAAATTTTGTTTAAAAAACAAAATATAGAAAATTCAATCTTTATTATTCAAAAAAAAAATACAAATAATCACTACTAAATTTAACTAGAATCTACTATCATACTGTATCCAAAATCTCCAACCAAAAAGAAAACCTACAAATCCTAGCTGAATAATAGATAATATTAACTGGACGATATCGTGTATAAATATCGGTATGTATTCACTTAGTACACTCTGAGATCTTGCTAATTGCTCGTCGAATACTGAAGGAAAATAGAAATTTCGATTGATTGGTCAATGCTATATATAATTCTAACACCCAAATTTAACTACTATATTATATTAACTGAACTACTTCTAGTTCTAACGTCTACCATGCTTCTAATATCCTAAATCTAATTATCACGCTATATTTAGTTATAACGTGCCAAATCTAACTATTATACTGCTACTATGCCACTAACTGTGCTACTTCTAATTTTAACGTTCCAAATCTAACTACTTTTCCAAATCTAATTACTGCAACCAAACTTAAAATATTCAACGATAAAAGTCTAAATTTTCAAGAGTGGTACAACAAAAGCCTTGAGATTTTGCAAGCAATGACACCAAAAAGACAAGCTAAAATCTTTAGCAATTACACTAATGTAGATAGGAGATATAGTAAAATTTTTGGGCATGCTTCAAACCAAAGCATGCCTTACTTATCATGCTTTGGGCATGCCTTCTAGTATATAAATCACATGAAAGTTGTATTTAATTTATATAATATTCAAAATTATTGTACAAAATAAATAATAAGGAAAATACTTATCTTAAATTGCCGCAACAAAACTCAACGAACCTCAAGACCTGGACCAAATCTTCTATGTATCTTTTTGCTCGCCAATTCAAGGGTTGGGAGTCTTGTCGATAGTTAGATAATTTTTAGATTAGTTAGTGGGTTTATTAGTAATTTTAGCTAACAAATGCTTTCACACTGTGTAGAGAGTACAGAGATTGTAATATTGATGAGAAGATTGCGAGATAATAATTATTATCCTATTAATATTATGAGAAGGCATAAAGAAATTGAGATAAATTATTTGGATATCATAAGATTGTGAAGTTGGCATAAGCTTTATATTTTTAAATTACATGTGTTTTGCAAGATACATTATTTAACTTGTAAGATTTTTCTTGTACAGTAAATTACATTAGATTTAATTAGCCAATCAATGTGCAGTTATTTTTTTGTAATCACATGATATGGGCATGCCCGGGGACCCATACCTTCTACTCTACCCTATACTAGTAGCTATATTTAGATTTATATTAATGAGCTACATTATACATATTGTTTTTAAATCGAATGTCCGCCATGCTGCTTTGGCATAATTCTCAAAAAAATTTTAAGTATAAAGCTGCTATTTAAAGCCTTCGAATCAAAGATAGAGATCTGGTTTCATACTTACCAAAAAGAACTTATTGAAGGTATACTAACTCAATATATAGTATTAAACTTTGCAAAAAAGGTTAAAACAAATAACCCTGTTAATTACCCAGAAATTAATCCTTAATTAGTGCTTCAGAAAACGGAAAACCAGGGTTAAATTCAGCATGCAAAGGCAAGAACCATGACAGAACAATGGTGATTTCAACAAAGAAGCACACAAAATGAATGCATGGCAGCATTTAAAAAAAATAGTAATAGAAATTGTAAGTAACGATGATCTTATCTATTAGACTATGATTTAACTTCTAATTTGTATTACTAATTAAACCTTATCTGTTTTGTATGTTTATTACATGGAATTTTCTATACATGTCACAGGAAATCCTATAATATGTCACATGGATATCCTGTGACAGGTCACATGGATATTCTGTAACATGTTATACAGATATCCTGCGATATGTCATACAGATATCCCGTAATATATTACAGAGAAATTCTGTAACATGTTATACAACAAAAAGGCCTATTTCATTATGATCTTATTTCATTATGATCTGCCACAATTATTATTTGACATATGTTAATTTGCAATTTTAAATCAACATGTGTCATTTTAAAATTGACATGGATTGTAAAGTGATACATATTATATATACCAAACCAAAAGTGCTAACTAAAAAAATTTTTACTATGATGCTCAAATATAATCTCACATAGATTATTTGGGGTCTTACCTGTTCTATATGTTAGGTCTGACCAACAAAAGTTTAATAATAATAAGGGTACTGATAAATATTATATAATCTTTTTATTATATGTATTTGAAATTAAACTATCTTTTTTGTGCAAAAATTATAAAAAAATATGAAGCAGATTATTTTCAGATCGTTAAATTTTTTGAAAATTGAAAAATATACTAATAAAAAGTTGTTTAAATACTATCAAAATTTTATTATAAATATATTTTAATATTCTAAACAAGAATTTATTTATTAAAATTTAGATATTTATATATAGCAACTACTGGTAATTTTTTTTTAATTTTTTAAAAAATGAAAGGGTGCTTATTTTAGATAGTGGCGAAGATACGAAAGCCTAATCGTAACTTACGAACACAAACATATAAAAAAAAGATACTATATACACCAGTGACAACAACGATACGATAGCTTTACAGTAACCTGAAAAAGACTAGTAAAGCGTTAAAAGAGACGTACAAAATAAATATACAACAATAACCAAAAACTACACTAGCGGCGAAAATATGAAAGCTTAATAGTAAACAGAAAAAGAAGTTAGTAAAGTGTTTCAGCAAGAATGTACAAAGAAAAGAAACACAAAACAATTCAAAAAAGGGTACAAGATGCATCGGCAACGAAACAAAAACTACATTAGTGGCGAAGATATGACAGAGTAATAGAAACCTGAAAAAGAAGTTAATAAAGCATTATAGTAGAAAATGTACAAAAAAAAAACACGAAAAACAAACACACAATAAAGGATATAGAAATGTATTAGTAACGAAACAAAAAAGCCAAGCACAAAGATAGTTCTGATTTCTGAACTCAATGAAGCAAGGAAGACTTGTATACATCTAAAAAAATAAAAAATTAAAACTATAAAAAAAAAAAATAAAAAACAAAAAGATACTTAGCAAATGCCAAAATAATGCCAGAAAATACGAAAGACCACCCAAAATACGAAAGACCACCCAAAAACCACGAGACCAGATGCGAAACCAGGTACAAGACTAGATACAAAATCACAGACAAAATCACATAAAAGACTTTTCTATAAGAACATCAGTAAGCTATACAAAAGCATCAAAGAACACAAGAACTCGAACCTGAAAAAACAATTTAACAGTAATACCGATGATGGTGAACTAACTCTGCGACACCAATGATGACATCAATGATGAAAAATGACAAGCTAAACAAATAATAAATAAATAAATAAAATTAGTAAGCGAAAAAAATAGAAGTGAATGAAAAAAAACAATAATTAAAGATGATCGCAATCTAAATATTTATAAAGTATCTGGTAATGACAATGCACATTTAATCTTGCATCAACGATCAGATTAACACATAAGCTTTAATCATGTGATTTTATCGTTTTTTGATTGGCCAAAGAGGCCAGAGATATATAAGATATATATCTTTAGCTAGAGATGCCTAGAATTTTCCATTATAAAATTTATAAATATATTTATTGTTTTTATACTAAATATTGTTATATGGATAGTCAAAAATAGAAACTACCAAATTTGATATTTTTAAAAAATAGGTTTTTAGATTAATTAGATATATTTTTTAATATATAATTTCAACTTTTTTTACTCCCCTCCCCCCCTAAAAAATCATCTGATTTTTGTTACTCCCCTAATTGTTTTTTTTAGAAATTTGCACAAAGCTGTACTAAAAAAACTCTCTCGATGATAATCATAATCCTTATAAAGTTGGCTAATTTAAATTTACAGACTTTGACAATCATATGAATGATCAATAGAATATTTTAAATAATTCATAAATGATTATGCTTTCATACACAAATCCTGTTCCTAGAATACTAATTTTAGAACCACTGTGGCATAAGATTTGATCATACTTGCCAAATTTGTTTAGCATTTCCAAAAACCAGTTAGAGCATATTAAAGGCCATGTCATTAATCACCTGATTATTTTTTATCAGAGACCTACCCCCTTCCTCTTCTTTAATATATAAATTGTCAGGTTCCTTATATATAATTTCACTTTTTTTTACTCCCCTCCTACCCTAAAAAATCAACTGATTTTTGTTACTCCCCTAACGATAAAGTTCTTAACTATACATACGTACAGTACATACATTCAATATTAATTTCCCATGATGTATGATCATTAACCATTTATACTATCTCATTTTTACACATGCAAAATGATTGGTAAAAATGTAAGAGATACTCATAACCAATGATAATTTTATAATGTTTTGATAATAGTATAAAACTAAAAAAAAAACTAAAAAAATCTATTTTTTTTAATACTAAAACTATTCTTGTATATGATTTATAAACCAGAATATATGTTACTTATTTTTGTATTCTCTTTTAAAAATAAAAGATCATGAACTGTATCTGTATTTAAATAATTCCATTTTTTTGTTATAGTTTATCTAAGTGTTAGTAAAACTATGGTAGCAACTTATATAATATATATAACTAATAAAATATCTTGCATGATTTTGTATAACAATTAAATAGATTATAATAAAAAAATCTATGATACTATGCTAATGAGTTTTTTAGCAATAATAATCAAGTACTGATTTGACATATGTTATTGCTATACTCTATTGCTGCTAGTGGTTGTTTTTTGATTCCCCGAAAGTTAGTTATCCGCCAGCTCATTTTACCAACCCCATATCCCTGACAGATGTTTCACCTACAGCATTTTTTGTTGACAGAATCTTTTCTTGACATACTATGTTTTCGACCTCCCTTTCCTTGACAGGACATATTTTTGAAAAGACATTTTACTAATATGACGTATTTCAGAAAGAACATTTTTCTGACATACATGTTTCTGACATCTTTTTCTAACAAGATCTTTTCCCGATTAGAATTTCATTTAAATAGGTAGAGTGATATATTTGTGTTTATCACATCACATGATTAAGCACTAGGCCTAAATTAGAGTTAGGGTTAGGGTTATATTAGAGTTAGGTGATAGTATAATTTAGGCTAAGTTGATAGTGCTAGTAAACAAATGAAGTAGTTGCATGATTTCACGTGATGTAATGATCACTTGGTTTATCGTTCTTGTCTGAAAAAGTGCATTCAATAAAACTTAGTGTCGTAGAAAAGTCAAATTAGAAATATTTCATGTCAGATAAATGTTTTGTTGAAAATATGAGATTTCTAGAAAAGGGGATGTCGAAAACATGGTATATCAAGGAAAGATTCTGTCAATAAAAAGTGCTATAGGTGAAACATTCTGTCGGGGATATGGGGTCGGTAAAATGAGCTGGCGGGCAACTAACTTTCAGGAAATCATACCAGAATCTTGCTAGTTGGCAGGTTTATATAAAGATTGCATACATATTGGTATTTACAGAGACAAAATTCACTTTTTTAAAAATAATTGAAATTGGGTATGGCAACATAGAGAAGCTTTCTGGTTGTCACTAGTGCTTCGATCTGTATCCGTTCAATTCGGATAGATCTGACAATTTGGATTAAATTCAGATATCCGGATTCATTAATTTTAAACAGATAGATCCATAATATATATCGAATTAAGGATAAGGATTATCCGAATTGTAATCCTAGATGTTGTTATGATAACTGCTAAAAACAAAAGAAATTTTTAAGTTATTGTTTTTCTGCTGCAGGAGGATGTTCTCCTCATGTAAACCTGGGTCACATTCGACACACTCCGATACGTTACATACACATTAGATAGTTATCAATTATCAAAACTCTGTTATTATTTTAGGAATTTGGATAATCATGCATTATCATTATTATCTGAGGCTAGTAATACTGCTAAATTTTTAAAACTGTCATTGCCGGTCAGGGAAATGACTCATGATCAGATGACTATGTATTAGGTCGATTTGAACGAATTTAAAACTTTGGTTCAAATCGTTAAAGAATTTTGAACTTAAGAGCTATTTCCAAAATAAAATATATATGATAGTATAAAAAAATTGTCAAGTCAACTCATTTTTTAAAGTTAGGAGTTAAGGTTAGAGGTTAGTTTTATAGTAGTTTATATTAAACAAGTATAAGTGGTTTTTAAAGGGTTAAATAGATTCCCTAATTTTATTTTAATCCGATTTCATTATGATCTGTGACAATTATTATTGTACATATGACAAAATTTTGGTGATATTATTTTATAATACCAAAGTTTGATGGCACGGGATGCAGTTGCAGGGTGTAAATAATAAGTAGGAAAAATTACAGTTCAATAAATGTATAGATAGAGTGTAAATTGGTTAAGGTGGAGTTAATGACGTAACAATAAGTGGAAAAAATTTAATACGGGATGTACAGAAGATAGAAAAAGTAGGGGAAATAAAATAGGAAGGGGTTTAATGCGCATTAAACAAGTAGGACTATATATTAAAAATTGAAAAAGACCTCTACTAGCTAAATCAGGAAGCTTGTGCATGTAATAAATATGCAATTAATTTGTAGTAGACTATATAAAATTAGTACATAGGTATGTACTCTTTTTCTCAATATAAATATAATGCTAATTATAACAGTGGGCTTCGTTTAGAAATAAACAGAAGCAATGATTACAGTAATATGACTTAAAATGATAAAGGTTTCGCTGATTCTAGCTATTGTATGAGGAAATTGACAGAAAAATTGTTATTGTGTATTAAAGCTTCACCAACGAACCAATTATAATTTAGTTCTCAAGAAAGGTCCAAGCACAAACTTTTACAACTTGGTTTTTTAAAAAATAAGGAAGTGTTAAGAATAATGAAGAATGGAATCACAAATATAAAAATTTAAATTAGCTTAATTAAATTTGTTCAAAGCAAATATATTTCAAATAAATTCTA
Organism: Gigaspora rosea; assembly: GCA_003550325.1. Taxonomy (NCBI): domain Eukaryota; kingdom Fungi; phylum Glomeromycota; class Glomeromycetes; order Diversisporales; family Gigasporaceae; genus Gigaspora; species Gigaspora rosea. The sequence continues at coordinate 217,663 of QKWP01000194.1, read as the reverse complement.
AGAATACATATTTATTGGCTTCATATGTTAATAACTTAACAATTAAATTTTTGTTACAATAGCTATACAGGTTAATTATTGGTTTTCATAATCCAACTAGATCAAATTATGAAAATTTTTATAAATAATTTTTTATATGCTTTAATAACTTCTGAATAATTACATTCTGAAAATCACAATCCTGTAAATACATAATTCTGAATATAATCTAAATATCAAATTCCAAATTAAAATCAAAATAACTATAATATGCTACCGGTAATATGTAACCTTATAATAACTTAGTTTTATTTTAACTCTAATAAAACTTAGAATTATTATTTCAAAATAATATTTATATATATAAGATTTAATTCTTTGAAATTATAATTATTTTGTAAAAATATAAATTTTAAATTAATAATATATTGGTATAATTGTATAATTGTTCTTTTAATATTTTATATATTGGGCTATAGTACTATTGGAATTTAGTTTTTTGGTATTTTTAAACAATTTTAATAAAAACTAGGTTTAATTTGTTTTAGTATCAAAGTAAGAATGCTTCAAGTATAAACAAAATTGCTTGAGCAATTTGATATTTTTATTATACAAGTTTACTTATATAAAGCATGCTTGTATAAGCATGCTTATATAAATTTGCTTATATAAGCATGCTTATATTAACTGGTTTGTAAAAACCAGTTCAGTCTGCTTCGGTATCCAAGCAGGTATGCTTCGAGCATAAACCAAACTGCTTGAGCAATTTAACATCTCTAGTATTAAAGCTTCACCAACGAACCAATTATAATTTGGTTTTTATGAAATACCAAAATTGAAATTTTTTTTTTACTTTGTTTTTTAAAAAACCCTGAAGTATTAAGAATCCAGAAGAATAGAATCACAAATATAAAAATTTAGAAATTTATCGATTGATTAATTTGTCAAATATAATGTAATAAGGGGTTATTGATTTATAGCATTTAGCTGGAAGATCGATTTTTAAATATCAGGTATGAACTGCGAAGAAAATTTGCAAACGATAAAAGATGATAATCTGGAATATTATTATGGTAGCGACTATGAAACCACACATATTGATTGGGAACAAGAAAGTCAGTCTGAAAGTTCAAGAGTCTCGACACAGTTATTAGCAACTGCTGAACCATCACCTAGTATTCAAACGGTCTTAGAAAATAAAGAAAAAGGTATTAAATTATAACAATAAACTAGGGGTTTAAATATATCTAAGGTTTTAGAGCAGTGTCATTAATCACCTGATTATTTTTTATCAGAGGTCTACCCCCTCCCTCTTCCTTAATATATAAATAGTCAGGTTCTTATATATAATTTTAACTTTTTTTACTCCTCTCCCCCCCTAAAAAATTACCTGATTTTTGTTACTCCCCTTATTTTTTTTTTAAACAGTGTCTAAACCTAAAAGACCATACAAACGTAAGCAACCATTATTTATCTGGGATTACTTTGAAAAGGATATTAATAGCATGAGTGAAGAAGTATGGATTTGCAAGATCTTGGATAAAAGTGGACAACGATGTAATCAAAAGTACAAGAATGTGGGAAGTTCTACCGGAAACCTTATTGTGCATCTTAGAGATGAACATAGAATCGTTTTGCTAGTGAATTGACTCGACAAAAAAATCATTGATCGATGATTGATTAAAAAAAATTTTCAATGATTGATCAAAAATTGATTATTTATATTTAATCGAATATAATCGATCAAGCATAAAATTTGTAAGCTCGAGCATATATAATCGATCAATCATTGGGTAATCATTGATCAATTATCAAATTAAAAATTAGTATATAAGTGTAACATTAGGGACATGCCATGGACTTTTGAATTTCCTTTTTTTCTAAGTTAATAGTTCTGTTTTCAATATTTACCAGTAATTAGCAGAATATAATTAGGACGACCAAGTGAGCTTGCCACTGCAATGAAAAAAAAAGATGGTTGAGACCATCTTTTTTTATCATAGAGTTGTGTTTATTGGTTAAATTTAAAAACTGTATTTCACACTATGAACCTTCAACAAAATTGCTATCAGTTAATTGCAGTGCTTTCATTGCTAGTGCTTTGGGTTGCCTTTTTTTTCATCACTGTCTCCTGGTAAAGCAAATCTGCTTTTAATTTTTGAATATTCTTTGTAAATAATTTAGTGCCAGCAAAAAGGTCTTGAATAATGAAATTTCTCCGAAGCCGCGCAGAATATTTGCCAATATGATTAATTTTTGAAAAATTTCAGGAGATATTTAGTTGTTTTTGAAATTATGGCGAGTATGCTTCTTCTCTAACTTTGGTAGCAGTTTTCTTTTTTATTGATTTGTGGTTCTTGTAATTCAGATATTTGAATGTTAATTAACTGTTATGCATGATCTTGTTTACTAGTTTATCACATTGAGGGGATGCTTAAGAGCACCCATAGTTATGATAAAACCAGGAATAGAAACATATGAATTAAGCTAAGGTGTTCTCAAGCAGCATGCTCGATGTAATTAGCTAGTAATTGAGATAGTGCTCAACCATTACGGCATTATTAATTAGGACATTTTTGGAGAACCGATAGTATGAATATTGNAATTTTTAAAACTGTCATTGCCGGTCAGGGAAATGACTCATGATCGGATGACTATGTATTAGGTCGATTTGAACGAATTTAAAACTTTGGTTCAAATCGTTAAAGAATTTCGAACTTAAGAGCTATTTCCAAAATAAAATATATATGATAGTATAAAAAAATTGTCAAGTCACCTCATTTTTTAAAGTTAGGAGTTAAGGTTAGAGGTTAGTTTTATAGTAGTTTATATTAAACAAGTATAAGTGGTTTTTAAAGGGTTAAATAGATTCCCTAATTTTATTTTAATCCGATTTCATTATGATCTGTGACAATTATTATTGTACATATAACAAAATTTTGGTGATATTATTTTATAATACCAAAGCTTGATGGCACGGGATGCAGTTGCAGGGTGTAAATAATAAGTAGGAAAAATTACAGTTCAATAAATGTATAGATAAAGTGTAAATTGGTTAAGGTGGAGTTAATGACGTAACGGCAAGTGGAAAAAATTTAATACGGGGTGTACAGAAGATAGAAAAAGTAGGGGAAATAAAATAGGAAGGGGTTTAATGCGCACTAAACAAGTAGGGCTATATATTAAAAATTGAAAAAGACCTCTACTAGCTAAATCAGGAAGCTTGTGCATGTAATAAATATGCAATTAATTTGTAGTAGACTATATAAAATTAGTACATACATATGTACTCTTTTTCTCAACATAAATATAATGCTAATTATAACAGTGGGCTTCGTTTAGAAATAAACAGAAGCAATGATTACAGTAATATGACTTAAAATGATAAAGATTTCGCTGATTTTAGCTATTGTATAAGGAAATTGACAAAAAAATTGTTATTGCATATTAAATAGAGATGTTAAAATGCTTATATAAACTCCGCTCAAGCAGGTTCCAAGCACAAACTTTTACAGTTTGCTTATAAATTTTTTAAGCACTGCTTAAAAGAAATATGCTTTTAATGCTTCAAACCTGCTTAAAGCAATTATGCTTCAAATTTGCTTAAAAGCAAATATGATTTAAATTAGCTTAATTAAATTTGTTCAAAGCAAATATATTTCAAATAAATTCTAAGAATACATATTTATTGGCTTCATATGTTAATAACTTAACAATTAAATTTTTGTTACAATAGCTATACAGGTTAATTATTGGTTTTCATAATCCAACTAGATCAAATTATGAAAATTTTTATAAATAATTTTTTATATGCTTTAATAACTTCTGAATAATTACATTCTGAAAATCACAATCCTGTAAATACATAATTCTGAATATAATCTAAATATCAAATTCCAAATTAAAATCAAAATAACTATAATATGCTACCGGTAATATGTAACCTTATACTAACTTAGTTTTATTTTAACTCTAATAAAACTTAGAATTATTATTTCAAAATAATATTTATGTATATAAGATTTAATTCTTTGAAATTATAATTATTTTGTGAAAATATAAATTTTAAATTAATAATATATTGATATAATTGTATAATTGTTCTTTTAATATTTTATATATTGGGCTATAGTACTTTTGGAATTTAGTTTTTTGGTATTTTTAAACAATTTTAATAAAAACTAGGTTTAATTTGTTTTAGTATCAAAGTAAGAATGCTTCAAGTATAAACAAAATTGTTTGAGCAATTTGATATTTTTATTATACAAGTTTACTTATATAAAGCATGCTTGTATAAGCATGCTTATATAAATTTGCTTATATAAGCATGCTTATATTAACTGGTTTGTAAAAACCAGTTCAGTCTGCTTCGGTATCCAAGCAGGTATGCTTCGAGCATAAACCAAACTGCTTGAGCAATTTAACATCTCTAGTATTAAAGCTTCACCAACGAACCAATTATAATTTGGTTTTTATGAAATACCAAAATTGAAATTTTTTTTTTACTTTGTTTTTTAAAAAACCTTGAAGTATTAAGAATCCAGAAGAATAGAATCACAAATATAAAAATTTAGAAATTTATCGATTGATTAATTTGTCAAATATAATGTAATAAAGGGTTATTGATTTATAAGCATTTAGCTGGAAGATCGATTTTTAAATATCAGGTATAAACTGCGAAGAAAATTTACAAACGATGAAAGATGATAATCTGGAATATTATTATGGTAGAGACTATGAAACCACACATATTGATTGGGAACAAGAAAGTCAGTCTGAAAGTTCAAGAGTCTCGACACAGTTATTAGCAACTGCTGAACCATCACCTAGTATTCAAACGGTCTTAGAAAATAAAGAAAAAGGTATTAAATTATAACAATAAACTAGGGGTTTAAATATATCTAAGGTTTTAGGGCAGTGTCATTAATCACCTGATTATTTTTTATCAGAGGCCTACCCACTCCATCTTCCTTAATATATAAATAGTCAGGTTCTTATATATAATTTTAACTTTTTTTACCCCCCTCCCCCCTAAAAAATCACCTGATTTTTGTTACTCCCCTTATTTTTTTTTTAAACAGTGTCTAAACCTAAAAGACCATACAAACGTAAGCAACTATCATTTATCTAGGATTACTTTGAAAAGGATATTAATAGCATGGATGAAGAAGTATGGATTTGCAAGATTTTGGATAAAAGTGGACAACGATATAATCAAAAGTACAAGAATGTGGGAAGTTCTACCGGAAACCTTATTGTGCATCTTAGAGATGAACATGGAATCATTTCGCTAGTGAATTGACTCGACAAAAAAATCGTTGATCGATGATTGATTAAAAAAAATTTTCAATGATCGATCTAAAATTGATCATGTATGTTTAATCGAATATAATCGATCAAGCATAAAATTTGTAAGCTCGAGCATATATAATCGATCAATCATTGGGTAATCATTAATCGATTATCAAATTAAAAATTAGTATATAAGTGTAACATTAGGGCCGTGCTGTGGACTTTCGATTTTCCTTTTTTTCTAAGTTAATAGTTCTGTCTTCAATATTTACCAGTAATTAGCAGAATATAATTAGGACGACCAAGTGAGCTTGCTATTGCAATGAAAAAAAAGATGGTTGAAACCATCTTTTTTTATCATAGAGTTGTGTTTATTGGTTAAAATTTAAAAACTATATTTCACACTATGAACCTTCAACAAAATTGCTATCAGTTAATTGTAGTGCTTTCATTGCTAGTGCTTCGGGTTGCCTTTTTTTTCATCACTGTTTCCTGGTAAAGCAAATCTGCTTTTAATTTTTGGATATTCTTTGTAAATAATTTAGTGCCAGCGAAAAGGTCTTGAATAATGAAATTTCTCCGAAGCCGCACAGAATATTTTGCCAATATAATTAATTTTTGAAAACTTTCAGGAGATATTTAGTTGTTTTTGAGATTATGCCGAGTATGCTTCTTCTCTAACTTTGGTAGCAGTTTTCTTTTTTATTGATTTGTGGTTCTTGTAATTCAGATATTTGAATGTTAATTAACTGTTATGCATGATCTTGTTTACTAGTTTATCACATTGAGGGGATGCTTAAGAGCACCCATAGTTATGATAAAACCAGGAATAGAAACATATGAATTAAGCTAAGGTGTTCTCAAGCAGCATGCTCGATGTAATTAGCTAGTAATTGAGATAGTGCTCAACCATTACGGCATTATTAATTAGGACATTTTTGAAGAACCGATAGTATGAATATTGAAGACCGATAGCATGGATGATAATATGATTAAAGCATGCCACGTATCTTCTTCAATGTGATTAATTTATGATCATGTTGGTGCTCAAGTATTACGATTAACTAAAATACTAATGAGCAAACATCTTAACTGTTATTTAGTAATTATGTTTTTACAAATCGAAAGATCAACGAAAGGAAAAAGCAATTCACGACACTTCCAGCTTCTGTTTCTCACTTTTTATAATTTACTACGAACAAAAACTTTTAAATTTTGGCTACGACCCTTCTAATTTCTGGTTCTCTCTTTTTATAATTTACTAAGAACCAAAAACTTTTTTATTTCAGCTAAGATTTTTAGCATAAATAATAAGGTAATCATTCATCGACATTAATATTATATGGAATATAATATAGTAATTCTTTATTTAAAATATTCATATAGATGATAACACAAAATATCGCAGGTCTTTAATTTTAGCGATTATCAATTCATCTAATAAGTAAACTTCATCTCAAAACCCACGTTAATTTAATAATTTTTGGTAACAAATTATTGCAAACTACATAAACTTACCGAGTCTTATCAAGTACTTTGTTTCGTACCTGAGCCTATCTGAGCTCTACCGAAGCTCTACCAGAGCAAGAGCAAGTATATAAAACGTGATCAATTTTGTGACATGATAAATAACCTTTTTAGCCATTTTTTCACAATAAAATAGCCATCAAATAAGGCAAAAACACAAATTCAGGAATCTTGCGTTTGACAATTATGAACGAGTTTTTTAGTGTGTTAATTAATTAAATAAAAAATAATAGATTCCTTTAAACTGACATTTTTTTATAAATGAAAATATATTAAAAAATTTTTTGATCAATCAAATATATACTTATTTGATCAATCAATATAATCGATCATTGATTGACCTATTGTTGCTCGAGCCCATTAATTGGTGCTCAATCATTGATCTAAGTCGATCAATGATCGAGTATCATATAATTGAGTCAATTCACAAAATGATATAGTAGTTTCGAAAAAAGTAAATAATAATTGTATAGAATTAAATTTAATAATATACTTTATTAATATGGGAAAATAAATTTGTCGCACCGCGACATGTTGCACCCCTTGCTTCGACCAATCAAATCACACGATTTTATAGGCAAAAAATTTTATTTTTTAAAAATTTAAAATTTTACTTAATAAAGTATAAAATATAAATAAAATAGCACGTTATATAATGTAAATTTTTTTTTTTATTATTTTTTTTTATTTTTTAATTTTTGTTTTTTTTTTTAAAAAAAACGTTTTATAAGAAAAATCAAAAATTTCCAAAGTTAGCACATATAAAACTTTTTTTTACTAAAACAATCTACCGTTTTAACTTAGAAAATATTGTTTAGCATAAAATTTTACATGTAATATTTAAACGTAAATATAGATTATATTAGTAGAAAAAAGTTTTATATGTGCTAACGATCGAAATTTTTGATTTTTCTTATAAAATTTTATGGTTTGCGCAGCCTAATCACATCAAATATTTTATATAAAACGTAAAATTGCAAAGGCTTTTTATCTAAAAGTTAAATTGCAAAAAAAAATTTTATATATTTAAGTAGTATTTGACAAGCTCTATCCAACTATGTATGGGTCGTCTCATTAAGCGTGATACAAGCAATTAATACTTTAAAGTTTCTATATAATAAAGTTTTGATTTTTAAAGAATTAAAATTTAAAAAAAAATATATATAATATTTAAGCATATATATAATCTATTTATAAAAAAAATTCTATAAATTATTGGTTTAATATTTTTTAAAAAAATTTTAAAGTTGCTTAATTTTTAAAATAAAAAAATTAAAAAAATTAAAATTTCTAGTATTTTTAAAATTTACTTAATTAGAATCAAGTATATTTTTGTGCTATTTTACAAGTTACTTGGTATAGCTATTAAGAATAAATTTGCAAAATTTCAAATAAGATTATTATATAAAAAAAAAGTTATAGTATAATTTATAATACTAATTTAAACTAATTTACTAATATAAAAATGACTATTTTATATAGTAAAAATAATGCTTATATTAGATTAAAAAGTTAAAAATCTATATATTTTAGATTTTAAGAATTTTATATACATATATATATAAAATGATCCTTTAAATTCTAATTTTAAACTAATATCAACTAAAATTTATTAATTATAAATTTATTTAATTTATCATATATGTATATATTATACTAAAAATTAGTATTCTATTTTATTTACTAGTTTTTAGCCTATAAACTATATTAATAAAAAATTTTTAAATTTTATAAAAATATTATTATATTTACAAAATATAATTAGGTTTATTTTTTTGTATAAAAAAATATAGTTTGTATAATAAAAAAAAGTTTAAAATTTAATAAATATAAAAACTATCAATTATTTTATAAATGTATAAATTA
>QKWP01000194.1:170373-190286 GCA_003550325.1 Gigaspora rosea | reverse complement strand
CATTTTTTTTTTATTATTTTATTTTTTTATAAGCGATGGGTCTATTTTATTAGAGTAGGTAACTTTAGCGTTTAGTGTTTCTAGAATGGAAGTCGTTTCTTGAGCGAAGGTTGTTCAAAAGGCGAATCAAATATATAATATATTCGAATTGTGGAGGGAACCTGCCTATTTATTGGAAATTTTTTTTATTTAATTTAATTTTTATTAATAAAATAAAAAAAAGTACAGTATACAGATTATACGCCATTCAAAAAAAATATATATATTTGGCTATAACTTGTTATACAGTACTACTTGGTTATTGTTGGGCTTTGATATTACGTATGCATGTATGTATGCATCCAAACGTTGTGAGAATCACCATGGGCGTTATTTTGAAAAACTCTATCTACCGGTATATTGTGTTAACAAATACCGGTAATTATGCACAATCAAAATACCGCTCATGGGCGTTATTTTTAACAAATCCAGTTTCAAAAAATCGACCTACATATTCGAAATAACGCCCATGCGCGTACCCGAAATAGCACGCACGTAGTCAAAATAGCGCGCCCCTGCCCGCTATTTCGAGAATTTACGGTAAATGGATATTGTGAAGAATTAATTCGGATAAAAGATCTATACCAAGAAAAATGTGAGGAAAATAAGAATCTCATCGAACAGTGGAATTCTCGGTATTGTAATCAGGAAAAGCGTATACAGAAAGTTGTTAACATTGCATTACTTGAGCGAGGATCTTTATTTGAAGATATTAATTCTTTAATTAAGGACAATAATAGGTTTTTTTTAGAAAACCTATTGAATTATACATCACAAATGTGGCTAAGCCAACGTAATCAAGTAATCGTAAGATTTATTGAAACGTTAACCTATAATGATAATAATCTTGATTTAGATTCAATAAGCGCTAAGAAAATTTTCAAAAGAATGATGGCCGTTGATTTAATATATGGGTCAAGGCATGGAAAATATGTGTCAGAAATAAATCTTGTTGCGTCGGCTATAAAATATTCTATTGCAAGATCGATAACCATCATCAATATTGATAACCATATAACTTGTTCGAGAAGTTATACATATTTTCAAAGATGGTTGGATGAATTATCTAAAGAAGAAGAAGCTTTGCCCAAGAGACTTTTATTTATGGCGTTTGATAATGAACAAAAAGGGCAGCGAAACTATCTCGATCGAGGATCAAACATAATAACATATAATACTGTCACTAGCTTTGTTGCTTTTAATGTAGAATCTCAAAATTATATTCAACACACTAATATGCCTTGGTCCTCTAACTTTCTTAATAGATCACAGTATGAAAGCCTTTTTACAATTACGCCCGAAATGCAAGAAATAATCAATAGTGAACTACATAATTATCTTTTTGAAATTATAAGTTTATTAATTGATGAAAACTTATCTACAATTAATAGTATTGGTTCTCTTATTGCAAACATAGGATCAAACGATCATTGTAAAAAACGTTGTCTTGTTTGTAATGAACAAAACATTGATAATAGAAAGCAGCTCTGTCCAAAATGCAGTATATGCCTCTCTACGTTAGCTGAATTGCAGCAACACCAAGTTCCTGAGGTAGAAGAAGATAATAAAGACCGACCAATTATCTTTAAACCGTATAATATTGAGAAATCTAGTCCATCTACCATGCCAAGAATAAGTATAACCCAGAAATTATTACCTGATAAAGGAGTTAAAACTCCAGAAATTTTTGTGCCTGATCCCCTTAACGTTAATCCAAATACAATTGCTAATGTTAAAGAAGTTCTTCTTCACATAGAAAAAATTTTGGGGGTTAAGGATGGAACACGCAAATGGGTAATTGTCACATGTGATGGTGTTCCATACCATTATGCAACTAAAATAAAGCATAAGTTTCCATGGCTGGTTCTCATTCCTGGGCAATTGCACAAAGAGATGAATATGATTCGAGCATACGTAGAACTAAATTGGTAAGTCAGCATTATTTCGACCTGTGATAGTATAGGTGAAAATATCCAAAATTTGTGTTTTACATAATTTAGTTTATTGGTTTTTATAGATTTACAATTTCATCAATTTTTTATTTATAAATTTTTAGTTAGGCATAAGCTTATTACTATAAATTCTCAAAATAGTGGGTATCGCGTACTATATTGAATATTTGTGCGCTATTTCGAGTATACCATGGGTGTTATTTCGAATATATAGGCAGATTTTCTGAATAGTGATATTGAGTAGTCCAAAGAACCAACCTTTTTAGGGCCAGCCCGAAACTAATCTACTTATATTAAGTTACTAGGCTAGACCCCGACTTTTTAAGAATTGGATCTGGATCGAAGTAGATGGACTTTTTAACATTCCTATTTTTGAATTGTTTTTTTTCAAAATAATAATAGGGGGAAGCGCTAGAGATGTACCTTGCAAATGATGATTTCATCTTCGTGCAAGTTATTATACATACCTTGTACAAGGTAGATCCTTAATTTAAAAAACTTAATTTATCAAAGTTTTTTAATTCAAAATTCCATATTAGTTGACATTACCTTGCACTTCGTGCAAGGTCATATTATTTGTGGAATATATTCTAGTTTTACTTTGCGCAAGGTACATCTCTAAAATGCGCATTATTTTGGAAAGTACACAGGCGTTATTTTGAATTCACATATACTATTTTTAGGGGAACGATTTTTAAAATAACGCCCATTCTTATTATTTCAAGAATTTATGGTAATCACTATCAAAGTTAAAAAATTTAATACTCGGGATTTTTTAATTTAACTTGTACTTTTGCATTTCATATGATCAAAACCTAATATGATCGATTTTGTTAAATATTAGCAAGATTATTTATTCAATTTTAAAAGGAATATTGATCTCAAAGAATTTGCGAAATACCAAGGATACAAATCGGAAAATCAACTCGCTTATTTTAAAAAGTGTCATGACCATCATAAGGCTTGGAATTCTGTATGCAATATTTATTGCCAAGCAATAGCCATGGAATTGGTTTGGCCATACGTTAAAAAGTTATAACCCATCAGTAGAGGGATATTTGACCTGAGTGAAAGAACAAAACGATCCTCTTTATTAAATAAAATTCGAACAGATGAAATTTTATAATAAATTATTGTTAATTGTATTTCTCATAAAATTCCTAAATTAACTCACTATTACACTAGTAAATTTTAAAAAAAGTTCGACATGTCGAATAGTATATTTGACTGCTATTCAACTACTATTTGACCACACTTGACTGAGATTTGGCATATCAAATGGTAGTCAAATAGCATAGCAATTTGATTACCATTAACATAATTTCGCGGACATGCATGTTCACGAAATCATGTAATAATATTAAATAGCAGCATATTTAAATTATACTATTTGATTTCAACTAAAAAAATTAAAATACAGTAAAATTTGAATATGTCGCTATTCAAATTATTGTATGACTTCGTGGACATGCATGTTCGCAAAATTATATATGGTAATCAAATTGCTATGATATTCAACTAATTTAATATGTAATATGTTAAATAACAGTATTGAATATTGCCATTCGACATATCAAATTTTTTAAAATTTCCAGTATTGCTGTATTATAGGTTTTTTATTACTTGCAAGCTATTATTAACTATAGAACGGCTATAAGAAGAAATAACCCGTTGTTGAAAAGAGCTGCAAAGAGAGTTTTTTCACCCATATGGTCAGTGCGACGCCATCCAATATATCGTTTGATAGAAGCCTCAGATGAAATACAAATAATGCTACTTGATCCATCCGTAAGAGATGTTATAGAAAAAAATTGTCATTTCTAGATCAGGACTTATTAATCAACACCAAGGGTTGGATGCGATTTTAGAAGAAATCAATAAGACTTTAAAAACTCTAATACCATCCACTCCACAACTTTATTATTGGAAAATTGCTGCAAGAAATTGTAAAAAATTTTTCCAGATAATTACTATATTTACTCAAGTATTATTATTTAAGTTAATTAACTTTTGATAATAAAAATCTAGTTACGAAGTAAATTCTTCAGATTGATTGGATATAACGATCCTTAGGCAAATAGTCCAAGATCCCGACCAGAAGCAACAGCCAAATGTCAAAGATTTCGAGCCCATTTAAGAAAATATAATTTCGTTAATCCGACAGATTCAAGAGCTATTTGTAAAAGTTTGGGAGAAGAAATTGAATTAAGCACCAAATTATCAAATTTTACAAGTTTAGCAAAAAAAGCTCGACAAGAATATATTACTAATGTTTATATAAAAAGGGAAGAAATTATTTTCAAGATTGAAACACTTTTAGAATGTTTGGATAAAAACATTCAGAAAAAATATAGCGGATTAAAATCTAGAAAGCGCGATAAACTATTGACTATCTTAGCAAAGGTAAGATCTTTATTTGATTCATATTCTGAACATAACTGTGATAACTAAAATTAGACAATTAGATTGAGAATTACCGTAAACTGCCGCATAAAAGTATGAGTATGAATCTGTTAATTTTGAGGGTTCGTAATAGTTGGATTCTGATCGATCCTATTTGTATACCTGGGTCTTTTAAAAGTTTATCCCATATTATAGACCAGGTATAATACATAGGGGTCTGATACATGGGATCTTTTATACAGCAGTTTACGGTAATTGAGAAAGTGCTTTTACTTTTTAATTTGTGATTACGATATCTAACTCAGGGAATTACTTGGGTCCTAAAGAAAAATGGTCAATTTACACTTAATTCGATATATATGTATTTTCTAAATTAAATTGGATAATATTTATTAAGATAATTGATTCAAAAAAAGACACTGTATTCTTTTAATTTATTTTCAATAAATAAGTTATAACAAAAATTACTAGTTTTAAATTTAATGGAGTTTGGAATTAGATAAGAGTCTAAATCGAGTTGTAATTATGAATAGTTGAATACAAATGTGAAGTGTTTAGAAACTTCCATTTTAGTATTTCGTAAAATAAAATTTAAATTTGTTTAAATAATAGTCGTTATATTAAATTAAGAAATCAGAATAGTGTTCATGCAAAAAGCTTTCGCGAATGCTTTTCCACGTAAGTTGATTAAAAAGATTTAAAGAAGTCACAATAGAGTTTATGCAAAGAACTTCTGCTAATGCTTTCTCATCCTTAAAACAAAGTTGATTACAATGTTCATGCAAAGAGTTTTCGCCAATGCTTTTACATCTAAAAATCAAGTTAATTAACAAGATTTAAAATCAGAATAGAGCTTTTGCAAAGAGATTCTGCTAGCGCTTTCTCACCTTAGAACCAAATTGATTATAGTGTCCATGAAAAGAGCTTTCACTAATGCTTTTCCACCTTCATTTATTAAAAAGATTTAAAGAAATCAGAACAATGTTCTTACAAAGTGCTTCTGCTAATGCTTTCTCAATCTTAGAACCAAGTCGAAACAATATTCATACAAAGAACTTAGCTAACACTTTTATACCCTTAGAATCAAGTTGATTAAAAAGATATAAAAAACCAGAGTAATGCTTTTGCAAAGAGCTTCTGCTAGCGCTTTCTCTTAGAAGAAAGTCAATTACAGTGTTCATGTAAAATGCTTTTGCTAAAGCTTTCCTACCCATGTCAATTAAAAAGATTTCAATGTTCTTGCAAAGAGCTTCTGCTAACGCTTTTTCACCCTTAGAGCCAAATTTAATTACAATACTGCAATATAGTTTAAATGTAAAAAGTGTATTCGGATTTCAATATTTTACTAAAAATTTTAACTTCGAAACCCTGTTACAGCAATCATAAAACTATTAACTTTAGCCAATCAAAATTCATGTTGAGAAATTTTTGGAATCCAACTGATCGTCACTTTAATACTATATTAGGTGCGATCTTTATTGCCCATTTTTGGTAATGTGCCTGACTGCATTACTACTGGGTCAATCTTAAATCTGATTAGCTTATCATATTAGGGTCGCTGTGCGACAGGTCGCTATTTTATTTTTGCCAATAATTAAAATATAATATATAATAAAAATATACTAGGTTATCAGAAGCTAATAGATATCCGAAGCAATAATATATACTGTATATGATATAGTATATGGGGTGTCTTCAATTAAAAGGGCCCATTTTTACATTTTTTTGAAAAATGAGTTTTCGTTAAATTCATATAAATTTTGACATGATTGACTTTTTTTAATTATAAATGAAAGTCAAATTACATAATAAAAAATCAAGATAATGTAAAAAGAAAAATTACATGAGGCTGCGTAGAGCCAACATGTCACGAGTTTACCCGATAGTCACCTGCTGTCTTTAACCAATCAATATCGAGAAATTTGATTGATCCCGGATCAGTCCGAAAATCAAAACAAATAATTAAACTCAAATATCTCAAAATAAAATATATGTAAAAATGGGCCCTTTTAATTGAAGACACTCCATATAGTCTGTTATATAAACAATATGTATGAACCGATTTTGGGTCAATTAACCCAACTTGGGTAGGCACCAAAATAAGACTTGTGTAATGTTATACAGTATTGGTTGGTGTATAACCAAAAATTATTTTTGCGAAAACAATGCACAGGGCCTTTGTGTAACAAGTATATTTTTGTTATGATATACAAATATGTTGTGTTACCTAATTTAAAAATTTAATTAGATAACTTTAACAGACATTGCATGAAATGGAGTAGAAGTAAATATGTCCTTACTATGCTTTGAACAAATATATGTCCTCGCTACGCTTTAGACAATAATATTTTTAAAATATATATTTAATTTAAAAATGTAATATATATAACTAGATAGCTGTGCGATGTTGTCGCACAAAACCAAAAACGAAAGACCAGATAGTGGTAAATCGAATGAATAATATAATGATAAAGCTATAGATATGATTCAATGCGGATGACCTGTATTGGTCACTAGACCTAACGGGTCACCGACCCAATAGGTCACTCGAACCAACTGGTCACAGGTCAAAAATTATTTAACCTGTATCAAACGGGTCAGAAGCCTTACAAACCTGCACAAAACAAGTTTTCATTCATGTAAATTGCAGGATTTTGCATGGACGACTTGAATATGAATATTTGAAATAAAAAAAATTAATTTGAAACAAATTTTGGATCACTTGGACCCTTATTTGAACCCTCATTTGAACCTAATTGGGTTTATTTGAACTTAATTGCTCTCTGGTTCAATTTGGGTTCATTTAAACCCAAGCTAGGTTTATTTAAATTTTAAACCCAGGCCAATACCCAGAATAAAATTTGAAATTTCACTTCCGGATACTTAGGTCTAAGAGTCAAAAAAAATCAGAACCCTTTTGCGGGACAACGCCCGGGCTCTGAGAGCTAGAACATGTAATTTTGATGGTTTGTTTACATGTTGAAAAAGATTAATATAAGGCATTTATTCTTTACAAAAATCTTAAACAACTTTCCTATAGGTGTGAAACTATGACCATTGTCAGCATATATAATTGCATCGTTTGCATATGATCTTTCGTCTTCAATCAGTTTCTTTTGCAGATCGATAACCTCCACTGGTTCTGTAACATGTCTGATAATAAATATATACTATTAATAGAATTATCTAAATAAATTCGAAATTAAAAAGAATAAAATGAAGGCATCCATACATACCGAAAATCTGACATTCAAATGCTAATAGAACGTTTAATAAAAAGGATGATTATAAAGGATTTACTGATTATCAAAAATTTGCTGAGGTGAGTATTATCAAAATGGTGTAAATTAAAATTAATTTTTATTGATTCTTTCATTAAATTATTAATTTCTTGTCATTTAGTTATAATTGTTCATTTGTGAGAAAGATCATGACTAATATTAGCAAGTACTCTATATGCATCTCTAGTAATTCGTTGCTGATCTATAGCTCGAATTATTGCCATTTAACGTATAGTTTCATCTAATGTATATTACTTGAAATCTTTGGTTATTAACTAAAAATACTAATTCATTTAATTTTACTTTGTCTTGTAAATTAAAATTAGAATGAACTCTAGTATCAAAATCTAAAAAAAGATCATTGCTCATAGATTTGTTTCGAATTATTTGCATTTGTCTTGTTAAATCTTTAAAAGGTTTGTATATTCTAGCTGTTCCATTAAAATTTTCTCTAAAATGATTTAATTGTTTTAAATATAGTCCAAAAAGATGTATTCCATTTATTTTACTATTCAGAATAGACATAGAACCCTAAAAAAAAAAAGAGAATTGCTATTCGCACTATGATTACACAAGATTTTTCTATTTTTAAAATTTATGCACTTATGTTACACAAAGGCCTAGTGCATTGTTTTTGCAAAATAATTTTTGGTTACACTGCTAATATTGTATAACATTACACAAGCCTAATTTTAGTAACGTAACCTGGGTCGGCCAGCATTAAGCTTAATGCTGTTGGCACTATCATGATAATGCCCCCAGCGGAATTAGACATAATTTCAGCCCACCTTAACTCTAAATCTAGCCAATCACTATACATATACTAGATGCATATGTCCTAGATTTAGGGTTAGGGTGGGCTGGAATTATGTCTAACCCCACCAGGGGCATTATCATGATAGTGCCCACCAGCAGTGTTGTACATGAGACAGTTGGGACATACGTTGGGACATTTTGGAACATTCTGGGACAATTTTATAAATTGAAATTACTTAAAATTTTATTAAGATAATCTAATTAAATTTTTTTAAAAATGTGTTCAGCACCTAAAAAAATATATAATTATATATTTTTTTAAATTAATTTATTAATTATTAAGGCTTAGAACATAGTTGGGACACTTGGGACGCTGGGACATTGGGACGTTGGGACATGGCAAAAAAAGGCTGGACAGTGAAAATGTACAACACTGCCCACCAGTATTAAGCTTAATGCTGGCCGACCCAGTATTAGGCTACCAAAATTAGACTTGTATAATGTTACACAACATTAATAGCATATAATCAAAAATTATTTTTGCAAAAACAATGCACTAAGCCTTTGTGTAACATAAGTGCATATATTATTTTGAATTCTAAAAATAGAAAATCATTTGTAACCATGGTGCGAATAGCAAAAATCCATGGTGCGAATAGCAATTTCCAAAAAAAATTTATTTATTATAAATATAATATGAATTATCCCTTAGATTGTAGTAGAACACAGGCAAATTTGCCTGCGTTTTTGCACTTTTTTAGCTCTGATTTACTTTTTTAAAATACTAAAATAATTAAATAAAACTTTGTACAATTATATTTGAAAATAAGGATTACTTTTTTGCAAAATTAGTTTTTATATTATAAGAAAATAAATTATAGTTACATATAAGCTGAAAATAGATAATTTTAAGAAAAAATTTTTTTAAAAAATTTTATTACAATTTTTCTGCGATCTTATTTAGTTTTAGTTTTAGAACTATAGTTCTTAAGACAATATTGTAGTTTATATAAAGGATGACAACTTTCATTATTGCAACTTTAATGATTTACTTGTAAAAATTAAGACTTGTATTAGAAGTAAAGATTTTTTTTATAGACGGGAACATATAAAATTTGAAAAAATCTAAAGAAAAATTTTAATAGTAAAAATGCCAATACAAGAACTTTAAACATTTATTATATTAAAGTTTTCTAATGATTTTAAAAAAATTTTATAACAAAGTTACTAAAACAAAACTTAAAGAATATTTTTTACTTAGAAAAGATATGGCTAAAATCAATATTTAAAATTTTATTAAAAATTTTAAAATACGCAGGCAAATTTGCCTGTGTTACAATCTAAGGGATAATATAATTAAATAATATTTAACGGTTTGCATCAACTCTCTCCTGCAGATCCCTCGACCAAAAATTCCAGGAAACAAAACTGCGAAAAAGTGCTAAAGTGCGCTAAGAAACACACCCGGAAGCACTAAGAAAAAAGAAAGAGCTCCGGCAGACACATTAAATCCTAAAAGTAACAGGAAAATGAGTATCGGGCGAGTGTGCTGTATTAAAATAACACCAAAATCTCTCCAAAAATTT
Organism: Gigaspora rosea; assembly: GCA_003550325.1. Classification (NCBI taxonomy): domain Eukaryota; kingdom Fungi; phylum Glomeromycota; class Glomeromycetes; order Diversisporales; family Gigasporaceae; genus Gigaspora; species Gigaspora rosea. Next base: position 180,269 of record QKWP01000194.1, on the reverse strand, counting down.
GCTTGTGAAGTCAAAAAGGGGGCGGCCCACAATCACGTTTCTGCAAATCAGTCAAGTTATACATACAAACGTGACGAACAAACAAAGAGGCAGACACGTACATCAGACAAAAAAACACGTGCATTACACAAACAAACACGTGCAAATTAACGTGCAAAATACAGGAACACGTAAATTAGAAACTTCTAGAACAAGCGAACTACGTTAGAATTAACAACAAATAGCCAAAGACAAGTACAAAATAAGACTTGGATATATGTTGGGAAAAGTATTAGAAAGGTCAAGGAACTACTTGGGCCAGCTAGGAAATACCGAACTAATCGAAGCATTAGAAAATACAAAAATCGAATACATGCGAACTGACAGATATATAGCACTTTTGTTTGCTACAGATACAATGGATATAGCAGCAATTAGAATCTTGGGAGAAGTAATAAACAGAGTTGACGAGACTAGTAAACTCAAAGATTTTAGATACAGAACAGGAAACGTAGAGCCACAGAACGTAATAGAAAATGAAGAAAGAAGCAGGAAAAAAAGAAAAGGTAAGATGACGCTAAAGATTACAGAGATAGAGAATGGTCCCAAGAATACGAAAACTAAGGTTCACAGACAGCGTGAGATTGTGCCGCTGGAAGAAGGAAAAAATGCCACAATTACTAAACAGCAAGCAGAAGAAGATAATGCTAAAAACATAAAGAAGCTAAGAATTATGCATCAAAGGGAAGATGCAAGAAAAACAGAAGAAAGTAAAGAAACTTCAAAGGAAGAACTGATACAAGAAATAGAAAAAAAAGGACCAGAAGAGAATAGGGCCCAAAGGGAACCAAAGGCTAGTCAGACAAGGGAACTAGAAATAGTTGGTATGCCGCTGGAACAAAGTATATGGGCACCTAGCAATCGACTATGCAGCGACCTGATGCCAGTAAGCGCAAGAATTCCTGTATGCAATGTCCCAGGCGAAAAGAAAGAAGAAAGATTAAAAATGATAAAGTGGATATTGAAGAACAACAAGCATATCACGAAAGTAGAGGAAACCTTTAAAAAAGGTAATGCATGGGTGGAGCTGCACTTTGACTGCGAAAATGGTAGAAAAGAAGCAATAAATAGAATAGAGCGGAAAGACGACAGATGGTTTAAGCTAATCCCAGATGAAGGAAAAAGTACAAAAGGAAGTACTGAAAAACCAGAAGAAAAAGGAGCAACGAAAGCTTTGGACAAGAAAGTAGTTGAGGAAAGCCCATTAGAGAAAAGAGCAGTACTTACAATATGGGACCTACCAGAAAGAGTAAGCAAACAAGAGCTAGAAAGTATAAGTAAAAAAATGGGGAATGTCCAAAGTATACGAATTAAATGCAGCAGGAATAGAGCGCTTGCAGTAGTAGAACTGAATGAAGAAATATCGGAGACAAACTTACCATGGGTAGCTCCATTAGCAAATGGCAAATTAGCCAGAATATCAGCTGGAAGAGAAGACTACAAAGAGAGAGATGCAAGATACCGGCACATAACAAAACTGCACGGAATCCCAGAAGGGGCGTCAGAAACACTACTACTGCGATGCTTAAAGCAGAAAGGAGTAAAAGCGGTATATATACCAAAAAGAAGAAGTGGAAGTATGAAGCAAAGTGCAGTAATCACCTTTGGAAAACAAGAAGAACTAGAAAGAGCAAGAGAGAAACCAGTCCAATACAACAACTGGCCTCTCAATTGGTCAGAAGAAAAGAAGAAAGTATTTCAGGAAAAGGAAATACTAGATGAAGAGACAAGAAAAAGCAGGACCATGAAAGGAAAAGAAGTGGTCAAGGTGGAAGTTACGGCAGGCAAAAAAGGTAGAAACAAAAACACCCCTGTCGGAGTGCAGTGATCGTAAAGAAAAAGAAAAAGAACAAAAGAAACAAGTCAGAGTTTATAAGGAAGTGGAAGATGTCAAAGCAAAACTAGACAAACACCAAGAAACATTGCTAAAGATCATGGAAAAGCTTGATGAAATGAGCACAGAGTGGGTCAAGCCCACTCAGAGCTCCTGAGGGCGCCCAAGTTGAACAAATGGAGAGATTGGAGAATTCCTGCAAGAAGAAAAAAGAATATTTGAGGAAGAAGGAGAAGAAAGGTCTCTCTATCTAACAAAGGGAAGTTGCAGGAAAGGAAAAGGGAAAACAAAATAAGTACCGGTGGAGTAAGAGACCCTAGGAGAAAAATGGAAAAGCAAAGGTAAAAAGAAGATGAAACTTGCTTGCCACAACGTTAACGAATTAAAGACGAGGGGCTAGAAAATGAAAAATTTGCTCTGTTGGGCAGAAGAGAAAGAAATCACAATACTAGGAGTAACAGAAACGAATGTAACAAAAAGAGAAGGGAAGTTTCTAATGAAGAGTTCGAGTAGAAAGTACGTTGGCCACTGGACAAGTGCAGATAAAGAAAAGAAAAAAGGCTCAGGAGTAGGAATTTTGATAGAAGAGCAATGGGAGAAGCATGCAGGCGCAGTGAAAAAGATAAATGAGTATATGCTCGAAGTAACACTATATTTCAAGCAGTTGGAACTTGTAATAATAGTTGTCTATGTACCGCCGAATGACAAAGCAATAGTGAAGAAAATCCAACAGAGGTTGTAGAAGTAGTCTATAAAAAGAAAGAGAGGACGCAGATAGTCATAATGGGTGACTTTAACCACACAGTGGACAACATATTGGATAGACAGCATCCATAGTCGGTAAACTACAAAAGATTGCCAATCTTCAAATGGCTTAAAAAACAGGCTTTTAAAGACACAGACAGAGAACTGTACCCAACAAGCCAGACCTTTACATGGTTGAATGAAGAATCTGCAACTAGAATAGACTACATATGGTTATCCAGCTGTTTAGCTTCTGGACTTCAAGAAGTAGTAGTAGAAGAAGCGAAAGGCATCACAGATAGTGATCACAAAATAATTGTGGCAGAAGTATGGATAGGACACGTGACAGCAGAAACTAGTAAAGCAGAAGCAAGAAAGAAGGGACATTCAAGAATGGTCTACCTATACGACAAAGCAACAGAAGAGAACTAGGAGGACTACGCCTAGTCACTGCAGAAACAGTTGGATAAAAAGAACATAATAGACCTCTTACAAATCCAAGTAGGCAAAGAAGAGGAATGTATAAACAGATTGAACCTTGTATGGGATACAATAGAGAAGTCAATTCTTATAGCTGCAAACGAGAATATACCAAAAAAGAAAATATATAACACAGCAGCAAACAGAAGAGGTGGCGCCAAAATACATAGACCAGATGCGTGCATAGTAGAGCTACAAAAATTAATCAAGCATGCGAAAAAGAAGAAAGGACAAGAAGTTCTAAGCTGTGAGAAAGCAGAGGTGAATGAAAAGTTGAAAAGAATAAGTATGCAAAAGGGTATAAGCCTTCCGAAGTTACATAGACAATGGTCTGAGGCATGGATAGAAGATACAAAAGGCTGGTGGCAAATACTTAATGAGAAGAGAAAGAAAGAGTGGGAACGGGAACAGAGAAAGCAGATTGAAGAAAGTATCGACAAAAGGTGTGCAATGATTGGCACAGAACAAGGGAAAATGATCACCAGTTTACTAAACAGACCATATAAGAAAATAGTGCTCGATAGATTCCTGGAAGAAACAGGAGAGAGGGCCTGCCTACAGACAGAACCAGAAGCGGTAAAGATAGGAGTAGCAGAGCACTACAAAAAGCAGTTCAGAAAGAGACAAACGAAGTTAGAGGAAATGGAAACGAAATGGCGAGAGATATATAAACTGCAAAAATGGATAGAAGAAAATTGGTACGACAAAGTAGAGGAAGAGGTAGATGAAGATGAATAGAAAGAAATACTAGGAGAATTAAGAATAGGAACTGCGCCTGGTCTATCTGGTATAAGCTACATAATGATTAAACGCGCAGGAAATCAGACTCAACGGATATTTAGAGGGATGGCAAGCTTGTGCATAATGACAGGAGAAATACCATCTAAGTGGAAAGTCGCACAAGTGTATCCAATAGCGAAAGATGTGGAATGGGGATACAGCCTAAATAATATTAGACCAATAGCACTGATTGAAACGTTCTGAAAAGTTGTAACAAAAGTAATAACCAAAAGACTGGCCAAAGTAATGATAGAAAGAGAAATACTCAGAGGACCCAACTATGCAGGACTTCCAGGAAACTCTACTGAACAACCAGTACATGTTTTAAACATGATAATGGAAGAGGCAAAAGAGAAGAAGAAAGAAGTATGGATATTACTTCAAGATATGAAGAAGGCCTTTGACTCGGTCTCATTAGAAAGCCTAGAATTAGCACTCCGAAGAGTTAAAATACCGGAGAAAATAATAAAGTATATCCTAAGTCTGTTCCATGAAAGAAGACTATGAATAATCACAGCACATGGTCTAACAGAAGAAGTAATAGCGGGGGATGGAATAGATCAGGGGGAAGTAATTTCACCCCTGATCTGGCGACTATTCTATGACCCCCTGCTAACAAGAGTGCAAGAAGAAAGAAAATTAGGCTACATAGTGGAACAAAAACCAGGCCAAGGAACGCAGTGCAATAGTATTACAAAGTATCGTCAAGCAGCAATTGCCTACGCGGACGATACAACTTGGATCGCAAATAGCAAAGAACAATTAATAGAGATCATTAGAATAGCAGAGGAGTTCTTCCAAGCTAATGATATCGAGATAAACGGATCCAAGTCAAAGTTGTTGACCATGAACACAAAGTGCAAAGCAGAGGAAAAAGAAGTAAATTTTGGTAAAAGTATGGTAAAGGAGGAGTCCAGGAACAAGATAGTAAGATCTCTGGGGGTATGGTTAAACAACAAAATGCGTGAAAATCTAGTCAAAAAGAAAGCAAAAGGTGTAGTACGACAGATAATTATGGACCTGCGGTACAAGAAGATGATATCAAGCCAGATAGCTTACATAAACAACATGGTAGTAATACCAAGGCTGAGTTACATGTTACAGCTAACAAAGATGTCTGAGAGAGGGTTGAATGAGATACATCAACCGATAATAGGCCTAGTAAAGCAGAAGTGCAATATAATAAGAACATTAGAAAATTGTGTAATAAAACACAAAGATCTTGGCAGCTGTAGAACACTACAACAAGAAATAGTAATAAAACAAATAAGCGGTCTGATAAATAGATTAAATCAACAGAATGGTCTTGGGCATTTGACAAAACTGAGAATAACGCAGGGTTGCCAGAGGGCAGGTTTAACACAAGATATCTGGAAAACCACAAGCCTGCCAGAAGATATTAGCTGTTGGAGAAATAACTTAGCCTGCCTGATAATAACAAAAGCGAAAGATTTAGGTATAAACATAAGAACAGAAAGTAGCCTTTGGACAGTTCACGGTTATGGCGTCAAATTGCAGGAGTTACTTGAGGCACAGACATGGAAAAAGTGCTGTGACAAAGTAGGTGAAGCCGGCGTCCTGTACCTAAATCAATTGCTCGATATAAATAAGACAAGCCTAATCACGTGGCAACAGTACAAAAGCTATAGAGGCTGTCTAAGTAAAGGTAAAAAGGCAGAGTGGTTCAAGGAATTAGAAGCAAAAGTCCTTGAAGAAGTAGGAAGCAGAAAAGTTAAAAGTTGTTTTGATACCAAAGAGAGGAATATGCAAGCATTGGAAGTAGACTAGAGCAAGTTATCAAACGATAGAAGAAAAAAGGAGTGGATAATATATGAACCACCAGAGGACAAGAAAGCAGGAAGAATACGCACGAAAGAAGGAAAGAAGGTACAAGTAGAGCATTGGAAAAAGCAAGATATAAACAGAGAAGTGGCAACCAAAATTGAAGAATGCAGCAGATGCGAAACAATGGATGAAGAATATAAAAACGAGAATGAAGAACCATGTCGATGCTACCATTGGATAGAGAGAAGTGACCAAGTAAAAGTAATACCAGAGGTACTTGTAGATAAAAAGAACAAAAAAATCAAGGTAGCGATAGAACAACTCAGAAAGAATATAAAAGATGAAGAATAGAGAGAAGAAGAAAGCAAGCTATTGGGGATGGAAATATTAGAAGAATTAGAAGTAGAGCTGATTAAAAAGCAAAAGTTGCCCACGAGTGTTAAAGAAGAGTTGATAGAAATATGGAAAAGAAATCAGAGGAGAAATAGAGAAGAGTATACAATTTATACAGATGGAGCAGTAAACATAGGAAATAAGAACGATCCATTAAGTAGACATATGGGAATAGGTTGGGTTTAGACGAACGAAGCACGCGATTGGGCAGAAGAAGAAGTAGCTCTAGGAATAGAAGGTTGGCCAACGTCGACACTTGCAGAACTAATGGCAATATGGGTAGCAAGCCTTACAATACCAGAAGGAAAGAAAGTTGAAATACACACAGATAGCAGCACAGCAATAAGGGTTGTCAGCAAAGAACTGAACGGCACAGGTAGAAGCAAAACGCAGAAGAAGAAAAATGCAATATGGATGGTCAAGATCGCAGATATCATCCAAACAAAGAAACTGCAGGTTGAGTTCACAAAGGTGAAGAGTCACAGTGAAGACAAGTGGAACGACAGAGCAGATAAGTTTGCAAAAGAAGGTTTAAAGAGTAAAAGGAAAATATGTACAGAAGAGATCAGTTGTAGTGAGATAGAATATAGACTAGAATAGGGAAATAAGCAGATAGATGTACCGGCTAGGCTGCTTTGTAAGTTAATAATAAATGCAAGAGTAGGGGCAGAATGGAAAGAGACACAGGCAATTAGAAATATAGAGCCCGAGTTAAATAGCACAAAGTACAGGTGGACCTACTTCTAGGAGAAAATGAGAGCAACGAAGGGAGTAAAGTGCACTACAAGAAGAAGCAGTGCAAGAAGAAGTGCGGCCTTAAAATGTGTGATGGACAAGCTTCCAACCCTAGTGGAGCTCAATAAAAGAAGACCAAACCTATATATGACAACAGAGTATCAAGTATGCCAGAAGAAGAGCAAAGAGACGCAAGAGCACTTGGCCAGGTACAGTAAACAGAAGAGCTTATGGAAGAGAATACAAAAGGTGGCTATAGCAACAGCGTGGAAAGGGCTAGAGGAGGAGGAAAAAGCCTGAGTACCACCTTATATATTGTATACATTCCTCTATGGAGAAACAGAAGAAAAAGAAGTTCAAGCAAGACAGGCGCTAATAAAGGGACTAATCTCAAACGAGAGCTACCAAAAAGTATCACAGCTGTTGAAGAAAAATTTGAGAGAAAATTCATGAGAACAATAGTTAAAACAGCCTGGGATACTTTTTATGAACAAGTATGGAGGATCCGATGTAAAAGAATGAGTGAATAGGAAAAGGAGCAAGGCATAACAAGTAAGATGAAAAGGAAAGCTCCAATTCGGAAAAATACAAGAGCACCAAAAGGGGGATATCAACAAGCAAAAGAGATGAAGAAGAAGCAAGAAGAAAAAAAAGAAGTAAAAGTGAAGGAAGAAGTTAAGAAGTCAGTAATGGGACTTGTCATAGAAGGGGGAAGACCCTTCTATTACGGACTTTAGGTAGTCAAACAAGCAATCTGCTCTAAGAGAGCAGTGCAGTAGGTCGCACTTAGGTACCATTAGGGTGGCCGGGTGATGCTAAGCTTAAATATTAGGTAGTTCTATGTAGTTGCAAATATGTAATTTCAAGAAACTTAATTAAGTATTAGCGTGATTGCTTAAGGTTAAAAAAAAAAAAATAAATAGTATTTAACTTACAATATTCGGATTATTTGCTTGTTCATATTCAATTTTTTTTATATTATATGCTTTAAGATAAGCATTTGCTGTTGCTGTTGGGGAATTATTTGATAATATAAAATCATCAGAATTTGATCCAAATTTAATTGTATAGTGAGGCCGATTGTCTATATAATTTATCGAACAGGTTATGGTTTTTTTTTTTTTCTATATGTAGTTTCAACTATATATTCATTGGGAATTTTATATGCATTTGGTTTTAAAGTATAGGCTCAATAAGTTTTTGAAGGGTAAAAACCTGGCTCAATAATATTATATTTATAACTATGTTTAGGAGTTTTATATTTAATTATTTTGCTTTTAGAATAGTTGGAGTTTTCTTTACTAATTTCCTTTTTTTTAATGTTATTATTGTTAGAGTTCATGTTTTTTAAAATAAACAAAATTATTATTAGCTATTGTTATTATTTATTTATCTTTTTTTTTTTGTATTACATTTAACAAGTAAAGAAAAAATATATACCGGTATATACTGTATAACAAATAAATTTGTACTATTTAAATAAATATATGTCGGTATATAAATTTAATTGGTTAATTTAATTGTCAAATGATTGATGCACTATATATCAAATTTAGGACTGTCATAATTTTTAGGGTATTTTACAGATCAGCAGATATGTTACTATTTTTAGGAAGTATTTAGAAAAAAAGAGCGAAACGAAGATATAACCAAACCAAAAAAAATAGCCAAAGCGAAAACGATAGAAAACAAAGAAGTGAAGATAATAGCTAACTTTGGGTAAGTGAAAATAAGTGTGTAGGGCTAGTTTTTTGTATATAGTAATAGAATTAGATGTGAAGAAGTGCAAAAGTAGTTAAAATAATATGTAATAATGTAAAAATAATACTGTAAAAAATGTATAATAATTAAAATATAATATATAATAATAATAAATAAAAATATAATAATAAATAAAAATATAAAATTTAATAATGCAAAAATTTTAAAAAATTTTGAAAATATGCAAAATATTGCAAAATATTGTGAAAAACTGCAGATTTATGCAATAATATGTGAAATATTATCTCCTGCGACCCCTAAAATAAGATAATTAGATAGGGTTAGCATTGTTTTATTTGGCCTATTTTCACAATATTGCGCAATATATTTTGCATTATTTTGCAATATTTTACAATATATTCCGAAATATTTCAAAAAAAATATACCGAAATCTTTCGAAAGATTGCAGTTTTTTGAAAAGATTTGCGTCGATCGCAATTCTTTCGAAAGATTTTGGTATGCAATTTCTTTCGAAAGATTTTGTATATTTATTTTGCTAATGTAGAAAACCCCTAATTAAATATAATGTTAATAAATAAAAATAAATAAAAAAATATAAAATTTTATATTAAATTGCGAAACCTTGTAAAAACATGCAAAAATCTGCAAAAATCTGTAAAATGTTTAAAAATAAGTATACAGTATAATAGTATTGTTATTCGTGATACAGCTGATTAAAACTCTTTCCCATAGATCACTAAACCAAATACAGAGCTACCAAAAATAAACAAAAAACGCCAAGCCTAGACAAAATAAATAAGCATAAAGCGGCCCTTGGCCAGAAAGAAGACTAATAAAGACCAGCAGCTATAAGCACAGTCTGGGCATACTGAAAAGACCAAGAAAAGAATACGAAACACCAGGCTCCTTTACACGCATACTAGTTAACCTGCCCCTTCGTGGGGAAACAAAAAACAAAAAGGAAGACAAAAGGGAAAAGCCCTCTGTAATGATGGACGTAGAAATGGAAGACAGTGACCAGCAAATAAGTTCGCGACCTACAGTTGATACAAGGCTTTCTAAGAAGGCCCGAACCTCACAAACTGCCTCCTCCGAACTGGCACTCCATATTACACCAGTATAACAACAAAAAGTGGGGAAATTGGCTTACCCCCGACAAAAATTGATGTGACGTCACTCCACAACAACAACACAACAAGCGTGGGAAAATTGACGCAGGTATCTGCACATCACCCGGAGCTACAACCAATTACTCACCTGACCCAGTATACTCAGCCGACCGACCTCGGAAACTACAACTCCGTTCCGCAATCAGATCTTGACCCATGGGCAGACCCAGTTTCAATACAAATCACTCCACAGGACCTACAACTCCAGGTTGATC
>QKWP01000194.1:94692-159228 GCA_003550325.1 Gigaspora rosea | reverse complement strand
AAAAAAAAAAAAAAAAAAAAAAAAAAAAAAAAAGTATTGTTATTCGTGATTTTTAATCTGATATCTATTGATTATTACCGATTATTATCGATTATAGCTTTGATTACTATCTTAATTGATAGTCCTCATCAGGAGGATTTAAATCAATTACTATCCAATAATCAATAAAAATCGATAGTAATCCTCATGCAAATTTTGGTAATGCACTAACTTGGTTAAACTACAGTAGTTAAACAAAATATTAACAACGCTTTGTGACCTACTATCAGTAGTTTTATCAACAATTAATGAAACCTTTTTGCTACTAAATATTTGCCTAATTGTAACTAAGTAATTTTCAAAAACTTTAGGAAGATACTCATGACGCAAAGTATTAACTGAAGGAATATTGCCACTTTCATACAAATATATTCTTAACTATGGTTTAAGCTTGTCCACCTTTTCTAAAGAAATATTAGCTTGAATGAACGTACAGATTAAATTATTAATAGAGGTCTTTTTTGATTCACTTGCTTTAACTACAGAATCTAAGGTGGGTTGTCTGTCTGGTTTTACTTAAAGAAGTAATTGCTTTTTGTTTTAAAATTTGATGTGTATTTGTATTTATATGGGCTGTAATAGATGCCTTGGCCTTCCAATTTACAAAATAGCAACAAAAATGACACATTAAAAGACTAGCATCAGCAATAAAATCTCCTTTGCATGAGAGTTTACAGTAGTTTGTTTAGGAGGTATTTTTTACTGGGCATCCAGTGCATCAAAAAAAATATTTTTTTTTTATTAAAAAAAAAAAAAAGAAAAAAAAGGTTTCCATCCAAATTATAAGATAATCGTAAAAAAGTTATTTATATCGCTTTAAATCAATTTTGGCCAGTACTATTCATAATTCTGGTCGCCAATATTGTGTAATATTACACTACAGATAGAATTGTAAAAATATCGATTTACCCATGATTTGACTCAAAAATATTGATTTATTGATCTATATAAATCAATATTTTTCTGTGTCCCTGATTCAGATTAACTTTTTGGCTTTATTGTTAAAATTAGAGATAAAGTTTGTGTATATAGCCTTAGAAGGCCACTATCTATATGTAAAATTGCATTCTAGACATTTTTATGTGGTTTTTAAGGCCGATTTAAATACTGGTTTTTGAGTATTTTTACTCTTTTCACTTTTTTTCTTCTTGAACATGTATTTTTGTTTTAATGATGGAGCAATCAAAATTTATATTCTCCGATTGGTTAATTCTCATATGCTATGTCACATTATTGCAAAAGTGTCTAGACCCTGATGTGATTATGGGCAATGTTTCTGATAATTTCTGGAATTAATATTAAACGAGTATTTATATAGCATAATACTGTAAAACCAAAATTTTCAGATCTAAGCAAACTTAAAAAAAATAATAACAATTAATACAACACTTTATTAACAAAAGAGCTTCCTAGCAAGTATCTCTTTGTTGAATAATAGTGAATCACGCCAAATCACGCAATAAAAGGTAAATATACTAAGAGTTGAAGTATTGTCTACCGTATAGCAGAAGGTAATAAAAATACATTGTATTGCTTAATTTATAAACTTTAACGTTGTTTTTTTAGTTTTTTTTTCTTTTGCTATCCAAATAATTAGCTTGTTTATTTCATTTATAAATTTATATAGGCAGTTTTCGAAAGTTATATGTATTCTCTATAAGATGTTTAATTCATTTTATATATGCGATAGTATAATTTTGTTAATTATAGATTAAGTATAAAAAATGGAAATAAAGGGCGTGTAATTTGTTATAAGAAAGTTTTTTAATAAAGCTCTTGTGTATATTTTAACCTGAGTGAAATAGTTTTATTTATTTACAATGTGAGTTGGTTTGCTTCGAAGTTTTTTGTAACATGTTTAATTATTATCTATGGACTCACAGAAAGTGTTGATACTCCTGCACCTACTTTTTTGATACTCCTGTATGTACTCCAAAATTACCCTACTTTTTTGATACCGATCTGCATATATACACTTGATTTATATTACACAAAGGCCCAGTGCATTGTTTATGCAAAAATAATTTTTGGTTACACGTCACTAATGCCGTGTAACGTTACACAAGTCTAATTTTGGCTGGCATTAAGCTTAATGCTGGCCGACCCAGGGTTAGGTTACCAAAATTAGTTACTTGGCCAGCATTAAGCTTAATGCTGGTTGGCACTATCATGATAATGCCCCCGGCGGGGTTAGACATAATTCCGGCCCACCCTAACCCTAAATCTAGGCGAAGCAACATCCAATCACAGTACATACATATGTTGTGTAACCCGTATATATACTGTGATTGGATGTTGCTTCACCTAGATTTAGGGTTAGGGTGGGCCGGAATTATGTCTAACCCCGCCGGGGGCATTATCATGATAGTGCCCACCAGCATTAAGCTTAATGCCGGGCAAAATTAGACTTGTGTAACGTTACACGACATTAGCGGCGTGTAACCAAAAATTATTTTTGCAAAAACAATGCACTGGGCCTTTGTGTAACATAAGTCACGTGTATATATGCAGATCGGTATCAAAAAAGTAGGGTAATTTTGGGGTACATACAGGAGTATCAAAAAAGTAGGTGCAGGAGTATCAAAAACGTATGATTTGCACCTCATAATATATCAAAAATTTGATTGGACTGTTTTCACATGATCTGCAAAGTGGCCAATCATAACGTGATATTCAATTTATGTGATCCACCAATCATAAGAAAGTCCTCCTATATTTCAGACCCGAACTCAAACTATTCGAGTTCGGTCCGAAATTCAAACCCAGACCCGAACTTACCCAAAGTCTGGTCCGGTCCGGGTCCGTAGGAGCACTAGTTCAAATATTTATCCGAACATTCGTGTGTCTGATAATTTCGTTAAATTTATTTTATATTAGATTTAGAAATAATAAAATTTTTAAAATATTATCTAGCTTTCCATAAGGACAAAAATCAATATAAAAACATTATTGATTTCTAATATCAATCCAAAGTCCCCCGCAAACACAAGATCTTGTGTAGCTTTTTGCCCACCTTGTGTTTTGTACATCTCGTATTGCAGAATAATGCCCACACCTTATAAAATGAATGAAGTTTTGTTCATAATAAATAAAAGTTAAGAGGTAAGAACTAGGTAAAATACAAAATTTTATGTTAATTACCGTATACAAGCCCGATCCATAATAGTACGCGACTTGAGAACGATATCGATAGAGACGGATTCAATCCATTTCGTATCATATGCGTATAGCTTAACTTTGTTGACAGTGTTAAAAGAAGTTTTGAAAATTTGTTCAATTTCCTTCAAAGTTCCGGTTAAAGACTGGGGCAAAACAACAGAACGAAGAATGATTAGGTACATGTTTGGTTGGCTATCGGAAATTTTCTCGTCTAAGTATTGACAAGATTTGTTGATTCATTTTTTGTATTAATAATCAAATATACTTGTAACATCCGGTATTTATAGATACCTGAGAGTGCTTTTTCAATAACCTTGCTAGATTCATTGATGAATAATTCTAATAAATCCAATTTTAAAGGCCATTTTTCAAAAGAGTATTGTAGTGACTGGTGCATCTTCTTGTTGTTTGGATCACCCGGGTTAGTTGTATAAAGTTTAGTTATATATTTTTCAAATTTTCCAACATGTGAAATTAGGTATTTCAATGCAGAACGGCTTATGAAATGGTAAAGGAGGACAATATGAGACTTTTCGTTAGCTAAAAATTTATTTTAATGTAAATAATGAGATATTCAACAATTTTAATCTAAAAAAGATACCATCATTCAATTTACCTGGAACATGTCCTTGACTTTTAGTGAAGTATAATAAATAAATATTTCGTATGAGATATGCAAAGAAATCCAGAATCCATGATGTTAGAGATACAAGAGACGGTAGAGAATCTACGTGAAAGTTAAGTTTCTTTCGTCACAGTTTGTTGTTAAAATTAAACATGAGGAAAAAAAAAAAACCTACCCGCTACAAAACTCACTTCATCCGAAGATATATTATTTCGCGGAGATATAATACTATTTCGAAAAGTAATTTCTAAGGCACGCAGATGCATTATGCATAAAGTATTCAAATATGTAATATTATCACGACCACAAGATTTTAATAGTGAAAGCTGCAATCCAAAAAGTCTAATAAGAAAATCAGAAGATATAGTCGATTCAAACCCATTCGGAAAAACGCTAGAAATATTGGAGAAAATCTTTTGTAATATGAGTTCCAATGGGTCTATGAATAAATAAATAAAAAATATAAATAATCAATAAATTCTAATGTTTATCATTTACTTAATTAGTGACGTTGCTTACCATTGTGTTCCGAAATAGCAGAAATATAAATATTAGAATGTTTCTTTACGATATTTTCCAAATCCGTATGGTCCGTATTGTTTAGTATAGACAAAGTTAATTGATTTATACAAGCATAGGCCACCTGAAACAAATCTAGCATTTAAAGAGAAACGTTTAAGAAACAGGAAGAAAATCAAATATACATCAAGCTTTTATAATATTTACCCATAATGTCGATGTTAGTCTGCGAAGATGTCCAATTTATATCTGCCATATCAAAACAGTCAAGTTTTCCAGATAATCGCCCACAAAGTAGTAATGTACCGTTGGGTGATGTGGCAAATTCCGTTATTGCTAGAATTAAAGAAGAGTGAGATAGTTTTCAAACAGCAAAAAAAAAAAAAAAATAAATAAAAAATTGCATAAAATAATTTTACCATTTGTACTTGAGGCATCCTGCCCATTATGAGATATCCATGTACTATAAGTTGGAAAATGATCATTCTTAAATAATTTGATCATACTTTGCCCGACATGAGGAAGTATCTGTAATGTGGTGCTATGGAATAAAGAAAGTTAGGTGAACTGCTGTTAAAAAAAAAAAAACAAACTTCACACAGAAATGGCATTTTAGACATACAAGAAGATCACATTGATGTTGTGGTTGTTTTCTTACCAGTTATGGAATTGCATCTGACCATTACTAAGACCAATAAAAAGCTCTCCTTTATGGATCCATATATTAGTGACTAATTGTCCGGGTAAATGAGTACCGGCAACAAAATGAATTTCCTAGGGAAAAAAAAATTATTATGAATTATATCAAGTGAAAGGAATAATTTCATAGATCACCATTATGATAAAAGCAGAATACCTTAGAATGGTCATCGTCTTGTAATGACAGATTACTAAACTCCACCTCTGAACTTGTAGAGGACGCTTTTAGTTCCCACATGATCACATCACTATTAAAGATTTTGGTTCCATCGTCGTTATCTTGCGAAATTATGATAATATTAATATTTTGCGTAAAGTTTGTTTTAATTATTAACCAATTAAATATGCTTATTTACCAGTTTTGTCAGCCGTAACAACTATTAATTTAATTAAATTATCCTGGGAATCTGAGAGTAACTTTAAATGTATAGTAGGAGCTCGAGCTCTATCGATAGTAAACGATGAATCGTTTATGTGAGCAGTGAGGTGTACATCCGCGATCGGTTGACATTTAATTTGCAATTTGAGCATATCAACAGAGATTTCATAAAACATTACAATTTTTTGACAATATTCTGGACAATGTATAGCCAAAATATAATGGCCATCTTATTAAGATGAAATAAAAACAAATATCAATGTAAGATATTGTGAATTTAACATTCATATGAGAGAAATCCACCATATGATTAGTAGTTATAGATCATTAAAAAACGTAAGATACCTTTATTAAGTATTAAATCTGCATGCGATATACGTGATATACGACCAGATATAAACGGTAATTCAGCACTAATTTTTAAAAAATTTCTCTTTCCGTCTTGATAACAGACTGTGACCTTTAATAATTAAATCGAATAATAATTTAGAACCTGTCAAATCAACAATAAAATGATAAATGTAGTTTTTTTTTACCTTGCCATCAGAAGTGACGGTTAGGAATGCTAGTTCACCAAACTGATTACGCGGACCTTTAAATGTACCCCGTTTATACATTGGTGTACCAGAAACACGGGAATACTATATATATAATATATAAGTTTCTTATTTCTTTGCAATTTTCCAAAAATTATTTCTAAGATGCTTACCACCCGTACATAATCGAGCCATGAGAATTCAACAATACTTCCACTAAGATCAACATCACATATACATTTCCATTGATTCACAAAATTGTCCATCATCCATAAGGCAATTTTACCTCTTTGATCAATTGAAGCCAACGCAGAACCTGTTTGATTCCAAACTAGATCAGTGATTTCATCACCGTGACGGTGATGTTTTTCAATATCATTAAGAGGAAAAAAATTGTTCTTTTCTGTGAAAGACCAAGTTGATCCAGCGCTGCCGTCTTCTGAAGGAAGCCTGCATGGATTAAAAATGCCAATGCTCGGAACTGATCCTTGATGTCGAGTATCAAATGCATCATTATTGATAGGAGACCACGCTATCAAATTTTGAGGAGACCACGCGATACGTCTAATATAACAGAATTGAAATTAGAAACATTCTTTACTCGTAATAAAATAAATGACTTAAATTGACCTGGGAGTCTTTTTATAACAAATTTCATGATATAGCTTCTCAACTGCGAATTCTTGTGCCGTAGTTTTAGCGGCCAGACCATCGGTCACCATTGTTGTTAATAACTGTTCAAGGAGAGCATGACTGAAGTTCTTTTTTTATTGGCTATCATGTCAGATGATCTATATCAAACATGATTGGCTAATAAAATACCGTTATGTTGTTTTTGACTTATAGGATTAGGGTAAGGTAGATTTGATATTTAAAGAGTATATGTGGATTTTAGCAGGGCTTATAGTCATCCCCGACAATTATTATATTTATATTAGATATATAGATACTGTAATTAGAGGTCTGACTCGTTCAAAAATAAGTAATCGAATATTCATTCAAAAATTTTGAATAAATATTCAAATATTCACTAAATATTCATTGAATATTAAATATATTTCAATTTTAAAAAAAAATTATATATTCAAATATTCGAATATTCGGTGAACATTCGAATATATTATTCATTGAGTCAGACCTCGAACTGTAATAAGAATTACTAAATAGCAAATTTCGAATTTTTAATATTTTTTTTAAGCAATATTAAGAATATATATATTTTTTGTATTATTTTGCCCAATAATTATTATACAGTAGCTTGTAAAAAAAGATTTTATGTAGATATATTAAATTATATAAATTATATAAGATATAGTATTATAATTTTTATTTTATAAGGCCATATAAAATTAATTTTTTGGTTCTCATAACATAAAAAAAAAAAAAGACCCGACAGCCCAAATTATAAAATTTAAATTTTAATTTTAAAAAATAATAATCCGGCATTATAGTATTAAATATTGAAATAAATAAAGTAATGACCCACCCACCTGGACTTTATTTAAAAATTTTAAATTTATAAACTTTTTTAAAAAAAATTTTAAATTTAAATTTATAAAATTTTTTTAAAAAAATTTTTGAAATTCCACCCGGCTATTAAAACATATAAAAAATTTTTTTCAAAAAATTTTCAAAATATGGCCGGTCGGGTTATGAGAACCAAAAAATTAAGTTTATATGGCCTAATATCAGATATTCTATTAAAGCTTTATATTTTTTGTTTAAACTAATTCTTTTTTTTTTTAAAGTAAGTTAATAAATACTCTTGTAAGTTTTATTTACTAATTATATTAGATTATAGAACTTAGTCAAATTAACTACTGCCCAAACCTACCAAAGCAGTTCATGTCCTATTCTTATGTTATTACCTAGATTTATTGTACTATTTAATATTCAAATTTAATTTTTACTACAGTATGATAGCAATATTTATCACATCTCTTATACTTGCTATAGTAGTATTTTCATTTTCTTTAATTTATGATATTCACGCATTAAGAAACTTATTGAAACATAAAAAATTCTAAAAATTAGTCAACTATTTATTAATTGACGTTTATAATACACGCTTTGTACTAAAAATAGGGATTTTATAGTACAAAAATATTTTTATAAATGTCAAATAATAAAAAACTTTCTGATTTTTATGAAAATTTAGAATTTGTTATTGCGAAAAGTTTTCTTAATGCATGGATGTCGGTTTACTTAGTAAAAAAATTCACCATTAACATGCTACGCTTACTTATTAATAGAATCTATAATGGTTATTTTATTTAAACAACGATATCTTGTGATCCAGTGAGTTTCGATCACGGATCACAAGATATCGCTCACCTTATAAGTATATATATTTAACTGATCTTGATCTTTAGTCTCAAAAAAAAAAAAAAAAACCTGGAGCTGCGACCACCAATTTTTTTTCTAATTGGTTAAAATTTAAAATCCGCATTTCGAACAATGATAACAATTCTTTGATTAACCGCATTAACCACTGATTTGAGCAACATCTTAGATCAACTAGTTAATAGAACACCCTTGATCAAATATTTGACTTTCAAGTTTTTGTTTGATTGTGCCGAGCACTACATTAATAATGTTCTATATATTCCGATAACCATAATTTTGTGTTACTTACAAATTACGCGCGCCCAGGGTTGGCACATTTACTGTATTCAGTAAATGGAGAACAACTCCATTGGCATCACTCCATTGCTCCATTGAGAATAATTTGCGAATGGTGCCAATGGAGGCCAATTAACTAATATAGTATTTGTTAATAATTAATTACTAATTCCATTGGCTCCACTGGTTAGCAATTTTTTCAATGAAGTATATCCATTGCAAACCCTGCCCGCAATTAACAATCAACGAAATTAAATTTTTGCAAAAATATATTCGTAAAAAAAAATTATTTCAATAAACAAGCATTTAACGATATTATATAAATATGTACACATCAAACAATTGCCTCAAAATGCTATGCTCGATAATTAAAATTTATGAATACTTGTCAACATATTTCCACTAGTTATATCTGGTTCAAAGCGAAAACGTAGTGACTTATCAACCATAAAATATTCGAATAATTATCAATTTTGTAAATTTTATTATATGCGTACACATCAATTGTATGCGAACCTACATTCAACCCTCATAATTTAATTTCTCATGACATCCCTACTGCCTATGTATAATAATTTATAATAATAATATTTGTCTCCCCATTTACATAAAGCTCCCACGAAAAGTATTGGCGGTGTGATTTAAAGTAATATAACTATTTTTGTAACATGATTTTATATGACAATTAGTGATGAGACTTTTTAATTTTTAATTTTTTATGTTAAAAATTAAAAATTAATAATAAATTTTACCGATTTAATAATTAAATCTATCGAAAGTATAGAAGATATCAATGGAACGATCTAGTCAGTGATTAATAATAAAATATGCAGATTTAAGAACGTTTATATTGATAATTAATGGTTTTTATGTATTCAAACATCTTTTAATTTCTCTCAATATATTTAAATTATTAAAAATTATTATTAACATGCATTTGAATACTCTTGTTCTGCATATTTTATGATTATACCATTCTATCGATACCTTTTATACTTTCGATAGTTTTTAATTATTAAATCATTAAAAAATTATTATTAATTTAATACCGTATATTACCGAATAAAAGCTACCCTCTCGATTTTGGATCAAAAATTTGGAAGTTATTATGTTTTAATAATAAAATTGGACCCGAATAGAAGCTACTCCCTCTTTTTAGTCCAAAAAAACTCTCAAAATTTTGGTAGCTTTAATTCGGTAATATACGTATTCACTTTTTTAATTTTAATCGTTAAAAATTCGTAATTATTGATTAAAAGTCCTATCATTAATGACAATGCAAAAAGTACATACTGGCATCAGCACTGGATATCCTAGCATAACAATGATCCAAACACACATCGGAGGAGGTTTGTAACAAACTTGCATTGTTGATTACCAAATCTATAGCTCAAATCTCGATCCCATTGAGAATATTGGGATATATTAAACCAAAATGTTAAAAAAATGATCAAGACAATAGCAACAAAGAAGCAGTGCCATTGGCAATTTTTAAAGCAATAATAAACAAAGTATAGGCAAATATACTAGATGATACAGCTCTTCGATATATCACCCTGTGATAAAATACATATAAATCTTAATTTCTGCTAGCAGAGAACATATCAAATTTTGAAATCTTTTTTTTGAAATCTTATATGTACGTCGTTCCCTATCTAAACATGATTTAAAGAAAAAAAAAATTTAAAAAACTCTTCGTCATTCCTTTTCGTGAGAACTTTAAGACTAAATATGTTAAAAGTGTTTGTCTATAAATATATATTTCATGTTCAATAAATTAATTATCTATCTTCTTGATTTTGATATTATATTCAAATCTCTTAATAACACCTAATCCCGTACTCTTATTATTCTTTAACCATATCATAAGACCGCATGCATTTTAAACATTTCAAACGCCTAGTTTTTATTATATAATTTTTTCTTAATACCAGAAAAAGTACGGTATTTCACCTTTATACGAAACTAATAGTACTGCGCCAAATTTGACTATAAAATTTTTATCCTACAATTGTGGTCTATTCTTAATAATTTCGTATTCAAGCGAAACTAAAATTAAGTTTAAAAAAAACGAAAATGTCATTGCTATACAATTTTTTTCTCTTTTATTTTTTGTTTCCACTAATAATCCAAGCAAAATCATCAAAAATTAATCCAATTAATCCATTCTTCGAAAATGATATTGGTTGTGAAAAAGTTAAATATCCATCTGAAATTTTAGCACCAATACCTTATCTCAAAGAGTGTCTTACCACTATCGATGGATTAGTTGTTTATCCGGATGATCCTTATTATTATCATAGTATCAAAGTTATGAATTGTCGAAATTCTTATTTTCCCGTGGTGGTAATTTATGTTACTACAATTTCGGATATTCAAAAATCAATTGATTGTGCAAATACTTTAAACATTTCGGTTACTGCTAGATCTGGTGGTCACTCTTATGAAGAATATGGAAATGGTGGAAAGAGTGGTGCTATGGTGATTGATGTCCAAGAGCTTAATCAAATTGATATTAATTTTGAAACGAAAACTGCTGTAATTGGAACTGGAAATAGATTAGGTACCATTTATTATAAACTATATAAAGACGGGTTCTTATTACCAGCGGGATATTGCTTAAATGTTGGTATTGGTGGCCATGCTACCGGTGGTGTAAGTATTTATAATTTTATAGAATAATTTTATTTCGATTTATTTGTTTTAATTTGTTTAGCAATTTATTGATTTTTAAATTTGTTTGATTTAAATTTGTTAGGGTTACGGTATGGTTGGAAGAAAATATGGAATGGCTTCCGACAATATTGTTAGTGCTGAAATGGTTACAGCAAATGGAACTTTCTTATCTCCTATTAACTCAAAACATCATTCTGATTTATTTTTTGCAATTCGAGGAGCTGGTAATGCCGGCTATGGAATAATAACCTCCCTTACCTTCAAAATTTATCCTATTTGGCCAATAGTTACCACAATTAATATTGCTTACTTTTCAGATCAGATCGAATTGGCATTTAATATATTGGCTAAAGTGGCTAAAAATCTTAGTGAAAATCTGAATGCCTATATTTTTTTAATACCTAAAATTAATAATAACTCTAATACTCTTTTAATTAATGCTACATATTTGGGATCAGAAGAAGAGGCACGAAATGCTGCCAAAGAACTAATAGAATTATCAAATCCAGCTTATATAAAATTCAAAGAAATGCCCTGGTGGAAAGCTGTTAAAGCACAATCACCACCATTTAATCGCCAACCTTTTAAAGTTACATCTTATACTATCCCGCCACAAGGGTTTTCTCGAGAAGCCATTAGATTTTTAGTAAATTTTATTAATAATATGGAATGCATGTCAGGAGTGTTATTTGATTTATATGCAAGTGATGCTTTAAGTAGAATTTCTGTAAATAGTTCTGCCTTTATTCACAGAAATATTCTTTTTGTCATGGAATTAGAAACAATGTTAGATGGTCATAGTAAAAATGTTCAAAATAAGTGCGTAAAAAAACACTTACAATTTAGTCAAGAATTTCAAGCAAAATATACTTCTTATTTTAGTTATCAAGATTATATTGATAAAGATTTACCAGATTGGTTAACTAGATATTATGGATCTCATGTACCTAGATTGATTGAAACTAAAAAGAAATATGATCCAGATAACTTATTTAATTGGAAACAAAGCATCCCTACAGAATTACCTTAATTTTTTCTATAATGTTTAATTCAGCATTAAATAGATTTTAATTATTCTAGTTCGTTATTAAAAATGGTTTGCATACATACGTATTTTAAATTGACCTTTTTTATAATTTGTAGCATCTTCATACAGAAGCTACAGTCAAATTTCCTTGCAATTGATATTATATACTACTGTATTACTATTGCTATTTTAATTATAATAAAATCCAAATAGATATTGGGGTTATAAAAGCTAGTTTTTTGTATTTTTGTATTTTTTTTAAAAAATTTTTTATTAGATAAATAATCACTAATAATCAAAGACTATGAAAATTATAGCAATAGAATCTTTAAATTTATACATGTTTATGTATTAAATAGAAGTGTTCCTAATAAGCCGGCAATTTCATATTAAAACAGGCAAATCACATGACACAATATTTTTTCGTTAACATTAGCATCTCAAGTTGAGGTTAGAAATGTTTATAAAAGTAAATTTACCTCCCTTGACATTTTTTGTTAATGCTCCAAGGGCTATTTAATGGTTGATTATTAAGTATCTGCTCACTTTAAGAATAGATTAGTAACCAAAATTCAACAGATCAGCCAAAATTTAGGGTTGGGGTGCATCCGGCATTAAGCAATAATACTAGCCAGCTATACTATAGTTAGGGTTGTTAAATTTCATGTAAGTTACATGTAATTTACGTATAAACTCAAAATAACTCAATTTATAAAATTTGGCCTAAATTATACTATTTGGTTTTAGGGTTGAATAACTTACTTTAAGATAAGTTATGTATATAGAAAATATGTTTGACTGATCTGCAAATGTGATAATACAGAATGAGATATGTAAATCAACGTTTTTCATTGGATCGTCTAAAGCGGAGTCAAATCACGTGATCAATCACCAATCAAATTATAAAATTTTGACTATCGCCAGCGAAGCAAAACAAGAAATAAAAACAAAAACCTGAAATATACAAAAAATGGCAGTCTAAACCTACCTAATGTTGTTAGTCGAAATACTTAATTTAGTCAACTATTTAGGCAATTAGCGTCTAAAGATATTTCGACATGGCATTATTTTTTTTTCGAAATGTCAAAAATCTAAATTTGCCTAAATGTCTAAATAGTTGACTAAATAAATACTATGTGACTAAATGTTTAAATAGTTGACTAAATATAATACTATATGACTAAATGTCTAAATTAAAATAAACAATAAAACTATTATATATGTATATAATCGTTTTATATTATCTATTTAGAAGTCTAAAATTTTAATAAATGTTCTATGCTTTTAAATATGGCTGTGTTTATTTTTAAATCACATATTATTAAAAATATTAAGCCCATATTTTGTACTTAGCCATTTCTAATGGCTGTATTTGTTGTTCATACGCATTATTTAATTTAAACTTTAAACTAATAGTTCATACTTACCGGTAGCCATTTATAATGTCTATGTTTGTTATTAATAATACATATTATTATTTATATAATTTGTCTTAAAGCGCAAATCTGTTGTAAATTTGAAGATTCTATTTAATTATAGCATTTTGCAAAAAAGTGTGACCCTGTGGTTTACATGGCGATGATGGCAGAAAATTTTAATTCTCTATTGATCTCATGATTTTAAATGATACCATGATCTGCAGAGGTCACACATTTTTGCAAAGCGCAATAAGCTCTGGTATAGCTTTAAAACAACCAATAAACTTTGTACATTGCTTCATATTATTTGTAAAACCTAATAACTTACAGTATTAAATAATAAAAAATAGAATCTAATCGGGCACTCAATACAAGAAATAACTATAAAGATTTAGAATTTGATCATTGATTCTAAAACGATTTTGAGGTTTCAATCATCGATTTTGATTTTTAGAATCGATTCGCATCCCTACTTAGTGATATTTACATACAGTTCCGCAGCTGAAATGGCAGTGCAGGGACCTGAAACAGATGCTGCAGGTGACGCCTGATTCTTTTTAGCTATATGGGCGTATGTTAGACATCTTTCTTATACTTGTGTTTTCATATAGTTTAGACCTTGGGGTTTAGAAAATTTTAGAACCGAGAGGTCAGTAGTCTATGCGTGAGTTGATTGGTATAGGTTCAAATAATTAGTCCTAGACTAGAAGTATTGACGTTAAAGCATGAACACTAGAGCTTGTTTGGATAGTGAACCTATTACTATATATTGTTTCACATATATTTCTTAATTTAGACATTTCAACATTATTTAGACATTTCGGCATAATTTAGGATTTCGACAATATTTAGGGCACCTACTTTTATCACCTAATTTCAGTTTATTAGTAGCCCTTACACCCTCCCCTAGATATGAAAATTATCAGGTCTTATATATAATTTCCAAAATTTTTGACACCCCCCTAGAAAATCAGGTGATAAAAGTAGGCTCCCTTAGACATTTCGGCAGCCTAAATATCAAATGTCAAATATTTCTACAAGTATAAAACAATTTCGGCTAACAACATTAAACCTACCTTAGATAAGTTAATCAAAAATGGCAGAAAGGTAACTTCGCCTATATAACTATAATCTAATCTAACCCTAATATAGATGACCTAACCCTAAAGTTAATCAAGAAAATTATTAAGTTGACTCCACTTTATACATCCCCCTTTTATAGTACAGTTGTTTCTTGTTTATATCAACCTATTTGGACCACCCATTATATATATATATATATATATTTTTTCACTTAGGCAGTTTCGCCAGTATTTTATTAAGATACTAAGTATATTGCTACATAATACACTTGTTTACTCCTAATTTGCAAATCTGACATTACCTGGCTGCCTTAACGGTGCTCAAGCACAACCTGCCGCACTAATTTGAAGACGAATCTAAAAACTAGAGGCTATTTTAAACTAGCCTAAGTGCCACACCAAAATGGCTTTTTCTCTCCTTCATATTCCTTTAACTAACAAGGAATTTACTAAGGACAAATAAGGAGAGGTGGTAAACAAAAAAGATCAAAGCCAAGAAAACGAAAATACAAAAAGAGAAAAAAAAACAAAAACAAAAAATGGAAGAGGATGACAAAAAAGAAAAAAACCACATGGTATAGCACGAAGGCTAGTCTAACAAAAAAAAGAAACAAAAACCAATGAAAATAGAAAAGGAAATACACTATTATAACCCATGATAGGTTGAATAAAAATTATATAACAATTGCAACTATTGTATATCTCTACTATAAAGCAACGCTTTAACTAATATCTTCTTCCGACTATATGTCCAACCTCGAATATCCCTAAACCATCCGACTGGAGCAACATCGTATGGAGTAGTACCGAAACTGTATTCGTAAACAAATACGTCATGTGGTTGCATTCTACTAAGTCCGTCCGAATTTGGAAAATAAACACTACTGATCATTTGAAGGGGATAAGCCAAATCGCCACTTTTTGTTGAAAATTTTGGAAAAAATGTCAGAATGGTGAGAGGAGTATTAGAAAGTTTCCACTTGTAGTTTTTAAGCGAGAGTGTGTTCTTCTTTAACAGAAAACTCGTCATTTCCTTATTCCACCCTTTGGGAGCTAACCCTGGTACTAGATTTTTCGGTAAGTGATAAACTCTAAGCCTGTCGGCAGGCAGTCTATGAACTTTGCCTCTAAACAACAAGTGCTGTCCCAGCAGTAAGTAATGAACTCTGAAGCTACTAGCAGATAGTCTATGACCTCTATTCCTAAATAATAGATGCCGTCTTACGGGATTTCTCAAAAGTCTCTGGCTTATCTTAGTTTTTAAGTAAAAAAGTTTTTAGAAATTATATGTACAAGTGATCGTCAGAAAGAGTTGATAAAATTTTTTGACCACTCATTATATTCATATTGATATGATATTAATAAGAATTTATATTAAAGTTGATATATGGGGTGTTCCCTTTTAAAAGGGCCCATTTTTACATATATTTTATATTTTGAGATAATTGAGTTTAACCGTTTGTTTTGATTTTCGGACTGATTCAGGATTAATCAAATTTCACGATTTTAATTGGTTAAATATAACAGGTGACTATCGGGTAATCTCATGATTAGGCCTCCGCATGGGCTGGGTAGGGCCGGGTTGTAGAAATACCCTAGCCCTACCTGTTTGTGTAAGGGCTTGACTTCCAAGCCCCTACTCTTATCCTAGGGCTTAGAACTCGATGCTCTCAAAGCCCGTGGGTACCCACGGGCTTAATAAAAGTAATAGATGCTTTGATACGAATAAAATAAAATTAACTAGTAAATATATATGAAGTTGAATACTTATTTAAAATACTTAGATTAATAAATGCTCTTTACATGCAATGCCAAAATAACACAGCTAATGAGAACTAATTATTAAATATTCGTGAACTCGAATACCTGATTTTAAATGTTTAGGATAATGTTTTTTATACTCTGCATGTTGATGAGGGTCAACAGATAGAAAAGAAGAGTAGCACTGGTCAAGAGTTATACGCCACGTGCTACAACCTTGACCAAAAATCAATCGCAACAACAAAGCATAGGCCCTTACCCTTACCCTAGGGCTTGGAATTCAATACCCTAAATACCCTAGCCCGGCCCTTTGTGGTCCTAACCACGGGTACCCATGGGTAGCCCAGGCCTGTGCGGAGGCCTACTCATGATGTGCTTGGCCTTAGACAACTTCGTGTAATATTTTTTTTTACATTATTTCTATTTTTTATTATGCAAATTGACTTTCATTTATAATTTAAAAATGTCAATCATGTCAAAATTTATATGAATCTAATGAAAACTCAATTTTCAAAAAAATGTAAAAATGGGCCCTTTTAAAAGAGAACACCCTATATATGAGAAGATTTTAATATATAAAAATTTATAAAAATTTGGTTTGTAGCTTAGGTTGATATTAACAAGGTTAATATTAATAAGAGTCAACTGTAATAAAAAATCTAAGCTAATCTAACTAAAATCATATAATAAATTTAATTGGTCAGTTATTTGTTTATATTATATTTATATTTATCAAAATTTGTATATATGTAGATTTGTAGATCAAATTTATTTATCAGGTTATTTTAATAAAATTTTATTTTACTTTATTTAATTGTTTAAAATTGTTCAAACTACTGTTTAAATCTGTTTTGTGACAATACTGCTCTAGAGTATAACTATTAAAAATAGCTAAAGCTAAAAATTAGGTGCCTTGATTTAAAAATATAAATTTTATTAAAATTCATTTATACTTTTATCTAAAATAATTAAAATTTCTAGTTTTAGCTATTTTTAGCTTTAGCTACAACAATAATTTACTAGTTCAGTTTTACAAATATATAAAGGATTTTTATTTCTTTATGTAGTTGCTTTGGTACAAGAACCAATTAAGAACTTTTTTCTTTTAACTTGGTAGCATAACAGTATAGGACAATAATACAAGTTATTTCTATTTATTTATAAGTTTTGTTCTTGATACTTGATATTTTTTCTATGTTTATTAAAATTTTTTAGAGTTAGAGTTAATATTAATTGGATTAAAAATATAAATTTCAGAATATCAACTTTTTGCTTAATGACTTGTTGGTTAAGATTTATTTTAGAACTAATATAGCACTTTATTTTTCATTAATTTTATAAGACCTAAAAATTAGAGAATAGCTGCAATTTCTGTTATTTTTTCTTTTTGCATTTTAGCCAATATTGGTAGTTGCATTTTTTGCAATTCAGATATATTTTTTTCAATTTTTAATATTTTGTATATTGCATCTAAAATATGATTTTATCTTGTTAGTATTGGTTAAAGTAAATACTACAAAAGAATCAATAAGATTAGTAGATAATAATTTTGGTTCAATCAATAATTGCAAAACTTTAGCAAAATAAAAATGTAACTTCCTATTAATAACTTTTTGTATCTAGATATTGACATTAAAAAAGTTTATTGAATTGTGAGATAAATTGGTATATTGAATCTTATTTTTCAATAATATATTAAAAACAATAAAACTGGATACAATATAGTAAGCAACTATATTAAATTCTTAATCTAAAAAATTTTTTTGTTTTTTTTTGCTTATTGTCAAATACAAAAATAAAAAACCTTTAGGCAATGGCTCCTTTTGCTTTGATAATTCATCTTACTACTTTAGAAATTGACTATAGCCTTTACAACTTGTTATATAATTATTTATATTATTAACTATCTTTGTTTATACAAACTGCATATTTAAAAGCTAAGGTAGCAAGATAAATTTTAGATATATATTTTATACCAAGCTCTATAGATTAAATCAATAGCAATAATAGTTTTGAAAAACTTTTCTAAACTTAGAAAATTAGAGTATAATTATTTTGAACAAGAGTCTCAACAAACCTGACAACAACTTTATTGCAACTATTGAGCTATTCTCACAGGCTATATACTATGAAATTATCCAAAAAACCTATTATTTTGAATCAATAAATCTATATTATTTAATAATAATATATATTTTGCTTTGACAATTTCAATAATTGCATCAATATATTTTTTGCTAACTAGCAAGTTGTAAATTCTACTACTTAGTAAGAATATTATTGTTTTCTAATTTCTTTTTATACAAATCTCACATTGCAATCATATTTTTATAGAATAATTGTAATTGCTTTTTTAATTTTTCCAATTTATTTCTTTGATCTTAGAGATATTGGCTCACTTGTTCAATTTGACTATTGAGATCCGCTATTAATTATGATATTTGCCGATTTTCTTGTTAAATAACTTCTAAAAGCCTTTTAGTTCTATCAAGTTAAATTGCTAGATCAATTTCATTTTCAATTCAGGACCATTTGCTTCCTTGAGAAAATCTGAGGAACCTACAAAAGATTCATAAAACTGAGAATTAACAAAAAGTTAAATATAACAGATAATATACTTCACAAATCAAATATTTTTCCAAAGGGTAGAGAAGGTTAGTAAGTTTAGAGAAATAATTATAAGTTGTTTAGAGGTTTTCGGACCCATTACACTTCACCATTTTTAAAGTTCTTTCATTTTACAATCACAATTTTGTTGTATTTTTAGCAAGATCTGCAATAATACATCCTGGTTTACTCCATTTTTAAGTTCTAGTAACTAGACAATATAAAAACCACTTAATAAAATCTGTTCACTTAACAGTATACAAGAACAAACATAAGCTTACGATCTCATCTATCTTTTTGTCTACAAACCTTTACAACTAATTGGACGGAATTCAGATTATTATGGCGTCACATACATAGCTTTGTGTCCGCCGCACATTAAGCGCATGTATTGCTCATCTCTAATCGGAGGTTATCTCCGGGTAAACATACGGATCTCTGCTTTTTAACTTCAAGATAAGATCAGTCTGGGCAAGTTAATTCTTAAACTATGAACCTGTTTACATTCCTACTTCGTTCTCTTAACCAACAATAATAATATACAGTAATTTATCAATTACACAACAACTTGTATAATACTTCCCCATTGTTTCCTCTTTTGATATTCGTGTATTACGTACGGTAAAAGAAATCTAGAAGCCACAATTATACTTATAAAGACAAAATGCATGCATTGAAATCCTAAATCACTAACAACAAAAAAATGTGTATGTGAATACTTTTATTGAAATCGATAATTTAAGAAATATGAGTTTTAATGTGCTACTTGATTGTCTGCTTTAACTTATAATCAAGTTACACATTAAAATTTAAGTATTTAACTTCATATTTATATTTTGTCTCTATAAGGTATAATTGTGGTTTTTAGATTTTTTGCACAGTACGTACTGTACGTACGTATGTAGCTGCTTAGTACAGTATCATATATAAATATATTTTCATTTTGAATACATAACTGTCAGAAATAAATTTAAAGTTTTTCATTCAAAATGACATCGATAATCGATAACTCGCGAAGCACACAAAAAATAACTGATAAAGTTATACCGAAAAATGAACTTCTTGAACATGTTGATATTAAAGATTACTACGGACAAAATTTGAAATTTCATACCATATCTTTTGATTACATGAAAAATTTAGACTCAAATTTAACTAAAATTATCAAATTACCTGCTACTCAACATGGACTAATCTCGGCAATAATCCATGCTTATACCTTACATCAGCACCTTCGAATCTCGCCAGATGACATATGGTTAACAGTCGCGCAGGGTGTTAGTAAGCATATTTGGATTAATAAAGAACGCTTTCGTCACTTGTTTGTCGACCATGAAGGACAAAAGATAATCGAGGTTGATGCACGTGATTTTTTATTTTATAATAATGAAATTATTTCTGGAGATTGGCTTCGAGCAATTGAACAACTTTCTGATAATGTTGATAGACAAGTTAAAATATCAGGCTTGAAGCAACTCCTTGAATGTGATTTCTCAACATCAACTAATGCGTCTACCACTGCGAGCAAAATTGTCCTGCTAGATTCGATGAAAGGATATTTTCACTACAAACTTCGTGGCGGATGCGGCATTCCAAAGGTTACTCTTGAAGGTACATTAACAGATTGGCTTCATCTTCAAGAGAAAGTTGGAAAACTCCGTACTTTGGGACTTGATCTCGATTTCTGGTTAGATAGGTTGGAACCAGTCATTGCACAATTCACTGAAACATATAAAGGAAACGTTGGTGAACGTTATTGGAGTATGATTGTTTCTCAGGTTCCCCTCGGTTCTTTCGAAACAAAAGATTCATGGTCAGGATGGATAGGTTCTTTACTTCCATATGACGCGAAAAATTCTAAGATTACAAAAAATATGATTACTGGCGAAGATGTTCCTTCTGGGTTGGTATCTGTTCCAGTCGAATTTAAACTCGACGGACAAATTTCAAATTTCAATTTGAATTGCGTTGCAGGGTTTTTAGGTGCTAGACAGGATATAGTTGATGGTGAATATATTGTTTCACCCGTTATTGGTTGGCATGTTACTGATCGCAGGGTTATTGGGTGCAAGTCACGTGTTGGATCGTATATTGTTGGGGGAGTACCGTTAATTAAGTAATTTTCTAGGGGTCAGCAATTTATCACTGTATTAATATAAACGATTTGATTGGCTGCTGATTTATCACCAGAGTTTTGGCCTTCTAATAAAAAAATAAACGGCACACCCTTGGTCAAAATTGAAATTTACTAACGTAGGTACATATACCACGTATGCATATCGGTCAATATTTGATATTTCTATATGTATTTATTTCAAAATTTAGGACAATAAATTATCTTTTACTCGTTAATAAAAATTTTTCCTTGCGTAATCTTACGATTATTATTCTACTTTTTGATCCTTATCCTAATTTGAATAAGCCCTTATAAAGTCTTTATTTTAATTAACTAGATTTTAATAGCTTTAATAGTAAATCGTATGTGTTCACGGAAGATAGACGTGAGTTTAGGCATTTCATCATACTATGAAGAACTTTAGAGTTTCCATCACTCAGGTATTTCATTATATATTTTTATTGTTTAAAGAAAAAAACTTCTTGAACTTTATTAATAATTTTATTAATAATTTTATTAATAAGAATTATCCGTATGGAATACAGTATTTATACGTAGTAAATATATAAATATTTTCTACTTTTGTTTTTTTTTCTCTTATGTAAATATTTATTATAACCAATTAAATTATTTTATTTAATTAATTACCTCTCTCTTACGCAGTCCGTTTTTAGCGAAAAAATGCATATAAAAGGAAGTGATGGTATTACGAATTTGAAAGCGTTTTGTATAGTAGGCTATTGATCTCTATTCTTGATCTCTATTCTTGATCTCTATTCTTGATCTCTACTATTCTTGATCTCTATTCTTGATCTCTATTCTTGATCTCTATTCTTGATCTAGATCTTGATTCTTGATCTTGATCCTTAGCGCTCCATTTTCACTTCGCTATGAACAACAGTCGTATTTATATTTAAAAAAACCATTTGAGGCGCAGATAGAATGCTAACCTTTTTTATGTATTTTGTATTCACTTGTACTACTGTATATTATAAAAACTTTTTTTTCTAGTACTGTACATACGTATTGGATTTAAAGTTTTTGTAATCCTTTTTTTTAAGAAATTTAAGTCATTATAGTGAAGATTCGATACAGTAAAGAATTTTGAATTCAAAATTATAAACTTCAACTTGATATGGTGAAGTTCATACAGTATTCTCTCAATATAAGCTATAGTGAGGACTTCATTATAACGAGAATGAGCTGTATGTGATTTTCTAATTGATTTACAGAAAATTAATTGGGTAGCGGTGACCTAATAAATAGGAGCCATATGAGTAGTGATGCAAAACGGCTATGCAAAGTCGTAGGCGGATTAGCTTAACTGAGCTATGGTTCAGCTTGTGTTATGTGGAGTCAATTTAGAGCTGTGAGCCGATTACATTATATGCCGTAACTATAGCTAATTACTATTATAAACTTTCGTATTAATAATAAACATTCGTATTTATAATATTTATACTCATACAGGAGGGTCCCCAAAATTCCGGGTCGGGATACCTCAGAGTACATTGGTATCATTGTCAGCTGGATCGAAATTTAGTAAACTATTTTTATGAATATTTGGTTCCTTCCAAAATAGATCTTAACTCTTATATTAATTCTCAAAACTCATCAGGGCTCTTTGCAGCATGTACACCTTTCTGAAAACGTGTACAAGCTCTTATTTGTATTGGCTCATGGTTGGAACACGGCATTAAGTATTGCTGCTTTGCACATTCGCAAATTATTAATTACTGGAATATCTTTACACTATTAACACTAATATACAGGTACAATCTCTGTGATTTTTAAATTTATAATATAATCAATTTATGTTCAGGTTTTAACTAATTTATTCATAATTCACTGTTAATTTTTTTGTACAGTATTAATTTATATCGATATTAAAAAACCTTTGATTGAGTAAGTATAATGTTTGAAAATAATCTATCTATCTAATAAATTGTTGGACCTCCATAAGTGCGTGCACGTTCTTGGGACCAAACTCTAACAAAGTGCACTTAAAGAACAATAAGAGAAAGTGCATTTGTAGAGATCATATGTATATATATATATTTGAGCCAGAATTTGTGTCTGTTATTTATAAAGACTTTGCTCTTATATGAGTGCACTTATGGAGGTTTTACTGCAATGCGATTGGGCATATTTTTGCACTATTTGGACAAATTGGACATGGTCTAAATGTTCAATATAAATTAGGTCCATTTAAACATTGTCCGATGACAACACTGTATAAGACTCAATTTAAAATATATGTTGTGGATAGATTCAGATTTCTTGGTATTCTAATCATAATTGTTTATTTGATTTTTGCATTATGACGAATTTATGAAATTAAGCTCACCATGTCCAAGCCTCTGATCGTTAAAATTAAATTTTAGGCGCCAAATTACATATTAATAAATTGATACCGAACTCCTGAAAAATTTTTTTGGACCTCTGATCTATACTGATAACATGTCTAACCCATCTTCGTCGCTTTTGACGTATTACATTATACATAAAAATTTATTATATTGAATTTGTAGTCAAATTTTCAGATTTTGGGTTATAAATTCGTCATAATGTCTTTGATTGGTCAGAGCTTATTAGATCTATGTTTTTTCAATATCGACTGTTATTTAGTTTCAACTGCTATGCTGCTAGATGCTCACTGCAACTGCATCCGAACCTTGTTTATAAAAAAAAGCTATTCGCATCATGGTACGTAGATCATGACCAGAATTATGTTAGAGTTAGGGTAACAGATTAGTAGTTCCCTGGATTATCGGATTATCAGTTATAGAAAAGTTTTACTGACCTATAAAAAAACGACTACTTTGACAAATTGACATGAGTCCCGATTGACAAATTGCTCAACGATTAACTTCTGCAAATTGACATGAGTCCCGATTGACAAATTGGGACGATTAAGTGAAGTCATTAGATTGTTTAAGTGTAATGTGAATTTTATAAAAAACGCGAAATTTTTTCAGTTTATACTTAACAATTTTCCCTATCTTTCTCCGGATCGCTTTTCTATATGAATTAAATATACTGACAATATTATATTAACTTTCTGTATAAGTTTCTTGGGAAGAACATGACATTCCTTCGGAGATACGGTCACGGTGCAAGATAAGCCTATTTATGTACGTAACCTAGGGCGTAAAGGTATGTATTTGTTTAATATTTAATTTATATTATCTGTTATACCCAATTTTTCGGCAGGGTTTTGGTTGTTATTTTAGCGTTTCTAGCGTGATTCTACCCAAGAAGTGAGTCTGCCCTTACTAAAAGATGGTTTTTAATCCAAGAAGTGTGTTTGCCCTTACTAAAAGATGGGTTTCACCTTGATGCGCGTTTTCGGTGGGAATTTTTTTTTAAATTAGAATAGACTTCGTATATTATTTTAGAATAGTATTTTTTTTCCCTTATTTATTATCGTCTTCTGGGCCATCATTAGTACTGACGTCCCTGTCGTATGGCCTGGGCACTATTTAATAGTGGCTAACGGGTACTATTTTATGTAATTATATTTGTATTAGTTATCTAATTCTTCAATCGATGTATTTTTTTTAGAATATTAATTAGACATTTACAATAATATAGAATGAAAGTATTAAAATATAATTTTTGTAAATTAGTAAATATTATTTGTAGTATCCGATAATAAATAAAAAGTTTAAAACCGCTTTATTAAACTTTTGGTAAACTAGTGCAAAAAAATATAGTTCAGAATAAAAAGTTTGTTGACCGAATAATAAATTCTCTAAACTTTATTATTTAAATTTTTTTTTTTTTGATATAATAATAAATTAAAGTTTTATATGTAAAATTAACATATTTTGTGAAATTACGAATATCAAATAAAAAAAAAATCCAAATGGGTGTTCTGGTACACATGTTTCAAGAAACAAAACCTTTTTTAAACTTTCTAAATAAATAGTTTACCGGTACTTAATGCTAATTTTAAAATATTATTATTTGATCTTGCATCCCACTAACACATCTATTCCTTTATTATTTTTAGCCTTCTGATTTTTTGTTCTGAACGAATGAACTACCGGTACTTTACTTACCGCTAGATTGAATCATTAAATTTATCTGTTATGATCAAATTACATTTACGTAATTTAAATTGCGGTAGTAAATAAAGTGATACAAAATGAATTAAATAGATGTTTGACTTTTTGACAAAATTTGAGATTTTTGATTTAAATTGTATTAGTATCATATTCATAATTATATATTCTAAAACACTCGCTACTATACCTTTTCATACCTATTTTCTATAATTTCCCGACCACCTAACCTCGAACACTATAATTTTTCATCCATTTGACTCATTCCGATTACAAGTATTATAAACCCTTATTTTACTGTTATTCTAAACACGATATTCATACATTTTTAAATGCTCTACAACCTAATAAAATATCTTAAACTCTACTTCTAATCTGTTTAGAGTTGACTCCACTTCGACTTCACTAACATCACATGAAATTTAAAGATATAATAAGAGTGAATTTCGAAAATATATGAAAATTTATACATAATCGACGTTTGATTTTATACAATTCACATGATTAAACACTAAATCTGATACTGACTCAACTTCTGAAATCGGGTAAGTTCCAACCGAACAATTAACATTCCTACTTGCGACCCACGATTGCCTTAGTTGATAACTTACTGCATCTGCATCTTCTCCAACTCGAACCTTGTTTAAATTATAAATTACAATGGATTCGTTTCCGATGATTTCTGGGATCGACATTACACAAGTATTTATACAGCGTAGTACTGTAAAACCAGAATTTTTCGAACTTAAAAAAAATTAACAATTGATACAATACTTTATTAACAAAAGAACTTCCTAGCAAGTGTCTCTTTGTTGAATCATGGTGAATCACACCAAATCACGCAATAAAATATAGATATACTAATAGTTGAAGTATTGTCTACCGTATAGCAGAAGGTAATAAAAATATATTGTATTGCTTAATTTATAAACTTTTAACGTCGTTTTTTTAGTTTTTTCTTTTGTTATCCAAATAATTGACTTGTTTATTTCATTTATAAATTTATGTAGACTAGTTTCGAAAGTTATATGTATTCTCTATAATGTTTGATTCATTTTATATACGCGATAGTATAGTTTTGTTAATTATAGATGAAGTATAAAAAATGGTAATAGTAACTTGTTATAAGAAACTTTTAATAAAGTTCTTGTGTTTATAAGCTATATTTTAACCTGGGTGAATAATTTTATTCATTTACGATGCGAGTTAATTTGCTTGAAGTTACGAAAGAAATTGTAATATGTTTAATGATTATCTGTTTTCATTTGAAAGTGTATTACGTGAATAATAAACTGGCTTATGATTGGTCAACTACCTCATGATCAGACCGAAATACAAAAGTCCTCCCTGCTAAATTTTTTAATACATTTTTTAAAAATTAATATCATATCTAGTTTTTAATTAATAAATTAAAAATCCACATCTCTTCCCGATATTAGAAGTTTTCTGTAATTCGAAAATTGGATAATCTATTATTTTAAACTATTAAAAAAAATAAAGTTATCGTAGTAAATACGAAATAAAGTATTAAAATAACTAATACTATCCTTGGTTCCGACTCGACACATCCAAAAAGCCAGTACAGACTAATACTTGCCAAAGGGCCAGTTAACTGGGTCCAACTCACTTGCCAAAAAGCCAGTGTTACCTAGACACTCTTATCAAGCCAGCACGAAGCTGCTAATTGCGTAGCTAGACACCCTTATCAAGCCATATAACGTTAATAGCCGACTAGACACCCTCTGCAAGCCAGTACAGACAAACGAAGCTCCTCCCGTATTGTAATAAGCCAAGGTTGCTACTCTATCAGGAAAGCCTATAACTGATTTCTCATACGAAACCAGGAAAGCCCATAACTGATTTCTCATACGAAACCAGTAGACCCAATGTTGTAGACAACCTTCCATTCCCGAAACGTTCATGAACATATTACTAACCTTCGTTGGCGTCAACGAAAACTAAAATATTATTTGTTTAAGAAAAAAAAATATTGTATAAAGGTTTGTTTATTACAGTATTAACGTTATGGAGTCGAAAATTAATTTAAGAAAAAAAAAAAGTGTAGTAAATAACATTAAAACAAACCACTGACCAATTAGCATTGAGTGATTGTGAGATCTGTACTGTACAATACAATTTTGACCCGTAAATTAAAAACAAGCATCATTATGTAATAAAATGAAGCACGAAAAGTTTATAGACTTTTATTTTCTTCAAGTATCATTAAAATTACGAAAAAAACGTAAAAAATAATAGTTAAGACAAATCAATTAATTTTATATCGGTCCTCGATAGTATAATTCTTATATCCAATTATTAATACCTTCAACGTTGTGTGCTTGTTGTAAGTCAATTCTTAAAATATGATTTGATTCCAAAGCCATTACGAGAACTTCGTTTAATACAGACATTGCAACTATAGGAGAAGGGGGTTGAAATTGAACACGATCTAAGGTAAAAACGTGCGAATCGTCTTCAGCCAAACTAGCACTAACAAACCCAGTTTCTAACTAAGCAAGCATGTATATAAGAATCAGCATTGGACATTGAATAAGTTAATAAAGCATCAGAAATAAGTCAGTACAATACCATATGAACCGGATCTGCTGACTCGAATCCCGCAGTTACCAAGTATACATTAGACGGCTCATTTGATTGTTCTATGAAGTCGTCGATTAAAGACATTATAGAAAAGGTCGAAACGATTTGAAACTTGACTGAGCTTAAAATTTATCAATTTAGTATCATCTCAAAATGGTGTCACAATCGAGTCACAACTTTCATCCCGGTAAATGAGTCCGGTATGAAAACAGGATTATTTTGACTCCAGAGCAAATCTTTTTGTAGATGCTAGGATTTTAAATGATAAATGAGTGGATCAAAATTTTTTTTTTTTTTCGCGATAATTCTCAACTCTATTCCATGAAGGAACTCAAAATAATATATCATCGTCGAATCCTCTTCACGTGATTGTATAAAGATTTAAATTTCATTTAACAAGGGAATTAATTATTCACCGTATCAACTACTGCAAACGAAGAAGGACTATACAAGAAATTGACTATCTTACAAATGCTGCGACTAGTAACCCTTCTATCATCAATCGATCTTTAAGCATCCAACTGGTTTGAATGGAAATAATGCAACCAATCAAATGCTAAATCATAGAGACAGTGCAATATGGGTTGGGGGCAAATGCACATAACGGAGTGCCACCAAAAAGATTAGGCAACGTTGCAATAAGACCTTCAAGGCCTGCTCCAATAACGCCACCGTCAATTTTACCCATATTGCCAACAGATTCATCTAGTCCACCATTAGATCATTCTTTTCCTACTCGTGAAGATTTAGAGATTGTTTCTCCTGAGAACGAAGACGGTTCATTCTTTCCCAAATCAGATGTTAAATGGTACAAGAGTGATGATTATGAACAACCGTCATTTGATTATTAAAGAAATGATATAATAGCTCAGGTGAAACGATAATGGAATTGGTGAATTAGAAACAAATAAAGCCAATGAAAACTACTTCGAAAAAGATGTTGGTACTCCCGCCTTTAATAGATCCGAATTATGGAAAATGCAGTATCAAATTACAACTAAAATATAACTGCATTTCAAAAAAAATGCAGATAAACTCAAGAAAAATATCAATTGGTATGTTTTTATAAGTAAAAGGATTTACCACTAAAAAGAAGATTTTGAAAATAATTTTTTTTTTGTTTAGAAAAACGATGTTCAGAAAAAATTTTACCTGTCAGATGAGAAAATTTCAAAATTGATTAAACATTTTTCGAAAAAAAAATCAAGAGATATAACATTTGTATATCCAAAATTTTTTTTCATCTTCCAATTTCAACATTCTTTGATGTCAATAGTGGTGAGATTCAAAGTTCAATTTATCAAAAAAGAAAGATCAATTTATTATATATTTAATCTCTCATTTATTTTTGTAAGTAAATGTAATTTCTCAATGCTTATTCGGTCACCACGCTTGATATTGATCCATCAGAAATGATATTGGTATCAGAAGGTATGATTTGTTTTAAACTGTGCATGATGTGATTAAACTTGATTGCTATGATTTCTAATATCTTAACAACGGTAATCTATAAAGGTCATGATAGCTCTATTCGTTTGTGGGATATTGTATCAACTAGACAATGCGTTCAAGAGTTTGTATCGCATCGGCGAAAACCTGATGAGGGTGTATTAGTGTTGAATATCATCGATCTCTACCATGGATGGCAAGTGGTGGTGAGTAAAGATATATTGTTGATAATGTTTGAGGGTGATAATATTAGTCTTTTAATAGTTCAATTTATTTTTAAGAGCGAATCTCATGAATGAATTAATTTTGTCATTTATATTAGTATTGTAATTTGAACTTAATTTGAAAGAGGTTATTGTAAAATGAAATTAATACTTAAAAAATTTAAATACTATTTACCACTTCTGACGTATACTGGTGGGTTGTTGCATTTACATTCTTTTTATTTTCTATATTTCAATTATTTATTATTGTATAGAAATTAGTTTTCGCGATAGCGGTATTAAGAAATATTTTGATTTTTTAATAAAAACCAGTCGAGTGTAGAACATGCTCTGCGGGTAGTCTGATAGACGACTTACAGAGATATTTTAATAATTTGTAAAATTAAGATTTTAAGAATTAATTGCTTAGATATTTATTCGTCATCAATATTTATTATGACTAAATACATCAAGAAACGACACGTAAATCAATTATTCTGATTTTTATCCCGTGGTACTGGTAATCTAGCTTAAAATTTTTTATAGAACAATATTTTTAAAACTATATATTTGGCAATTTTATTAAACTTAACTAAATACAAAATTTTTTTTTTACTTAGTTAAAAATTGAATTATAATTTACAGTACTGTATATACAGTATTTAATCATATATTAGCTAGACTAATTTATCCAACTGTGCAGTAAGATTTCATTTTCTTTACTGAGACAATACTCGTAGATTGAGTCCTCAATACAAGTGCCGGACGTCAATGTCCACTTTTCTTCAGGTCGCATTTCTTTGTATTATTGAAATGATAACTACTTTCCACGAAGGCTTTTTTCATTTTTATTATCTATTACTGAAAAAAAATAAAACTAATAAAAAATAAGGAGTTAGCATAAAGGTACTAAATAAGACAATAAACTCGGTGAATACAACAGTATATAAAGTTCATACTTTATATAACTATATTCCACACTTTCAATGCTGAATACTCCAGATTAATTTCACGATTCGTATCAATATAATCTAAGAGTATTACTAATGCCTTTGGTATACCCAAAAACACCAGCCTTCGTTATTTGATAATACTGAGATATAGCGTAGCGAGGACACACATCCAAAGTTGGCAATTGTGCAATTGTATAGTCAAATTTTTTCCATATTTGGCTAAGTTATTACTGCCATACTTATTCTCATGCCCTTCCTCGATCAAAACAGATCAATGTATCCTAAATTGAAAATGTGAACGTAATCTGTGTTACAGAGGTATTTATACATAAACGATAAATAGTGTAACTTATTTATCTATCGTCATTAATAATTTCAAAAATGACAAAGTTTTTTGAAAAGCTTTCAAATGATTGTCTTGAACTTCTTGATGATAAAGAAGATTTTAATGTAATAATTAATGTTGGGGAGTCACCATATGATAAAAAATTCCACGCACATACCAATATTTTAAGATATAGATCTTTGTATTTTCGTAATAAATTAGCGAATATTAACAAAGATAAAACCAACATTAAAACGATTAATTTAAGACATATTACTATTCAACAATTTGAAGTAATTATTAGGTAGGCTATATATTTTTTGTAAGCTAGTAAATTAAATCTTAGTCATAAATCTTACAAATTCACTAAGATGACAGTCACTCGGTTTTATGTATCATGTGTTTGCGAAGACTAATTTTAAATTATTAATATAATAAAGATATATTTACGGCGGAGTGGTTTCTTTAGAGAAAGATCAAGGCGCATCATTTATTTTTAAACTCGTCTTTGTTGCTTCCGAGTTTCATCTCGATGAATTGGCAAAACACCTTGAAGCACAATTAATTAAAGAAAATACACATTGGCTCCGTTTAAATTTTGCGCACGTTTATCACAAGAGTTTCCAAAATGAAAAACTTGAAGAATTACAAAAATGGAGCATTGATATTTTAGCAAAGTATCCGGATAAGGTGTTTGAGTCAGAAATTTTTACTTCTCTTCCAGAAAATGCATTAATTTCACTCATCAAGCGAGATGATTTACAAATGAATGAAGGGAAAATTTGGGATCATGTTATAAGATGGGGAATTGCTCAAAACATAGATTTACCGACTGACCTTAATGATTGGTCTCATGATAACTTTTTAACTTTAAAGACTACTTTACGGAATTGTTTGCCCTTTATCCGCTATTTCCAAATGCCAAATGAAGATATTATTAATAAAGTGAAACCATATAAAAATATTCTTGAAGAAAATCTTTGGGATGATATATTCCAAAAATTTCTTGTTCCAAATAGCCAAATTTCATCAACAATTCTTCCAGCTCGTAAAATTTTAACATCACAATTTAGAGTAACTGAACCATTTTTTCCTTTAACAGTTATCAGTGAAGCTCATGCAGCAGAAATAACATCATGGGTTGATAAGAAAACTGAAGCATATTCAGTAACTAATAATCCATATAAATTTAAATTACTTCTTCGTGGAACAAGAGATGGTTTTACTGCCCAATCATTTTGGAATTTATGTAATGGAAAAGCAAATACTGTTGTAGTAATGAAGGTTAATGGTACTGATGAAATTCTTGGTGGGTATAATCCAGCCCAATGGGATAAATCAATTAATGATTTTGTGAAATGCAATGACAGCTTTATTTTTTCATTGAAAAATGGTACCATTCGATCCTCTATTTTAAGTCGTATAAAGCTTTCATCTTATGCGATTTATTGTAGTTCTAGTTGTGGACCAATTTTTGGAAATGGCAATGATATTTGGATGGGTGATAATTCCAATCAAAATAATCATTGCTATTGTAGTCATCGTTCATATGAAAAAGCAATTAGATCTAGTGGATATGACTTTTGTGTAGATGAATATGAAGTATTTCAAATTCAGAAAAAGTAAATATTCAATGAATAGTTTATTCAACATGTATACAATGCCTCTGATTATAAAACTTTATTATGTATATTAGTGAAAAATTTATTAGCAATCATTAGAGTTTTTTTATATCGTTATGGCCAGAGGCACAATGTGACATTTTTCATTTCCTACTTTCTATTTGTAATAATATTGTTTTACATGGTTACAAACTTTTTCGTCTTAAAAAAAAAGCTGTCAATTGGCATGCTAACCCATTCATGCATCGTGTTCTACATAGTAATCGAAATAGTGCACAAGTATTATGACGTTATTTAGTTACACATAACATTAAATAGTACGAATACTGAGATTTGTAAAGTACGGGACAGCAAAAACATCCAATTTTTTTTTTATAGAAAGCGCCAAATTTACAATTATTTAACCAATTTTGATTGGCTAATTTTATATAAAAAATTTTAATTGG
The DNA here is from genome assembly GCA_003550325.1 of Gigaspora rosea. NCBI lineage: Eukaryota > Fungi > Glomeromycota > Glomeromycetes > Diversisporales > Gigasporaceae > Gigaspora > Gigaspora rosea. The sequence goes on along the minus strand of QKWP01000194.1, from coordinate 126,297 downwards.
TTAAAAAAACATACAGTGCATATAAGGCGCCAATTTTTATGCTTTTATAATCGATTATGATTGGCTAATTTTGTATAATTGATCCTAATTGGTTAATTAAACATATACTTTTTCTTTATTAAACGCCAATTTTTTAAATCATTATAAACTTTAACTCTTAATAATTTCTTTAAATCAAAAAATAATAAAAAATCCTCTAACAGAAATGTAGTTTAGTTAAAAATCTATCAATTTACTAGAGGTTTTTTGATTTAACTTGTTTTCAAAAAGTTATAATGATTTTAAGTTTTTATTAGTAAAAAGTAGGTGCGTTTTCCTGTCCTGCACTGTATAAATTATTTTTTTTATATAGTATATAGTATATGCCAAAATTTCAAATATATATAAACTTTAAACTCTTATAATTTCTTAAAGTTATAATAAATAAAAAAATATATTCTAACAGAATTATAGGTTAGACAAATAATAACAAATTTGTACCAGATTTTTGTTAAAATTATTTGTTGTTAAAATTATAATGATTTTTATCTTTTATATACAAAAATTAAATGCTTTTTGCTATTCTGTCTGTACAAGTATGTATTTACTATAACTTGCTTAAAATTGAACAAATGAATGCCACAAAGTGAAAAAAGCTATAATTCTTATTTTAAGAAATTTCAATTTCATATTCAGAAAGGCTTATCAAATTCTTATAAGCCCTTTTGTGAAAATAAAATTTTAGCACTCAGATTATCAAAAATTATTCAAATAAACTTTTAATGTAAAACACTATATACAGTACTCTTAGCCTTTCTAAAAAAAATCAAGCTAGATTGCATAATACCCCAGAGGTACAATGTGAAAAGGGTACTATACAAAGAGTATACCAAATAGAGCAGTGTTGAATAATGATTGTTCGAAGCGTAGCAAGGACTATATAGTACAGCAATGGACATGATTTTGTGTTAGATTCCAGTCACGTGCAGCCAATTAGCTATAGAAATCAACACAAATCAGTCTAATGTTTATTCTTGGCTTCAGACACTAATGGGTATCTGTTTTTCTAGTATTATGTAAATAACATGACTTATATAATTTGTTATATAACAATATCATAAAAATATTATATATTAATAATATAATATGTTTGATTATATGGCATAAAATTTATAATTCACTATCATAAAATATTACATAATATTATAATATAATCAATCTTTTTCTGGAGCAAACCTATATTTTTGATACTTCTGCATCTACTTTTTTGATACTAATATATGAAATCTTAGTAAAAATAAGAAAATTCAAAACTTTGAGCAAAGATAGATATCTTGACAACTATAAGACCATATTTGGTAAAATTTTTTTATTCAAATTTATAGCTTTATAGAATTCAATAAAAATAAATTCATTAAATTTAGTCAAATGGTTGTCAAGTTATCTTCACTCAAAGTTAGAAAAAAATCATAACACCTATTAAATAAAAGCTATACCAAATTTTTATTTAACTTTGAGTGAAGATATATATCTTGACAACTATCAGACCAAATTTGATAAACTTTTTTTATTTGAAATAAAAAAAAAATTTTATCAAATTTAGTCAATTGTTAAAATATCTTATCTCCAAATTAGAGAAAAATTAAAATAACTATTAAAATAAAAGCTCACCAAATTTTTTATAAATTTATACAAAGATATCTTGACAACCATTTAACCAAATTTAATAAAACTTATTATTTAAATTTTATAGATTTATAGAATTTAAAAAAAATGTTTTATCAAATTTGGTTAAATAACTGTCAAGATATCTTTATTCAAATTTAAAAAAATTTGGTGCAGCTTCTATTTTGATAATTATTTTGATTTTTCTTTGATTTGGAGCAAAGATATCTTAACAATTCACTAAATTTGATAAAATTTTTTTTATTTGAATTCTGCGAAGCTATAAAATTCAAATAAAAAAGTTTTATCAAATTTGGTCAGATAGTTGTCAAGATATCTTCATTTAAAGTTAGATAAAAATTTAGTACAGCTTTTATTTAATAGATGATATAATTTTTCTCCGACTTTGAATAAAGGTATTTGACAACCACTTGACTAAATTTAATAAATTTATTTTTATTTAAATTCTATAAGCTATAGAATTCGAATAAAAAAAGTCTTGTCAAATTTGGTCTTATAGTTGTTAAAATATTTTTGCTTAAAGTTTTAAAAATTCTTATTTTTACTAAAATTTTTATATCAATTAGTATTAAAAAAGTAGGCACAAAAGTATCAAAAATATAGATTTTGTATCCAATATCATATCAAAATTTTACTATCACATAATTTTGGCCCAATAAAATAACAAAATTAGGTATAATATAATACAAGCAAAAGATTAAAACAAACTGTTTGCTTTTTTAAAATCATTTATTTTTCTAAAATTTGAATAAAAATTACTTTTGATACTCTAAGGGCCATGATATTTATCACTTAATTTTTTTTATCAAAGGCCTACTCTTTTATCTTTTATATATAAAAATTATTAGTTCTTTAACCCCCTAGGAAATCATCTAATATTTAATACTTTTCTAACCAAAAAATAATTTCTTGAAAAATTTTACTATATATTCTGCTAATATCAAGCCCTATAGGAACTCTAACTTTAACTTAAATGAACTTGAAGTTTTTTGGGCATAGTCATATAATAGTAAAATTGTAATAGTGATCTAGAAAATATGTTCTTTCATGTAAACAAATTTAAAGGGTACTCTAGTCATGGCAAAAAAAATTCATATTACATAATAACTAATAAAAATCTTTAATTGCCAATCTGGATAAGATTAGCACTATAGCTATATTATTATTATTTTTTTTTTTTAAGCAGTCTTGTATTTATTAATTTTTTGAACTACGAAGTAAATTACACTAGTGTATATTCTACCTGTCCTATGTTCTATCTAATAACGACTCACCAAGCTAATGCCCAATGCGACCTGCCAAAACAACTTTCTGTTTCACTTCGGATTTTTAACTTGCTAAGAATTTTGTAATCTGTAAGATTAGCCCCCGATAATCATTAACTGGCCGTTGTATGCCTTGTCAAGAATGCTTAATCATTTACTTGTCTAACTTTGAGCAAAGAAGACCATGCTGGTTTCTTTCCCCATACTATCCAATTTTCAACTATATTGTCCTTTGTTCTCGTGATTTCTTCATTCTCTTTCTTTTTCTCTAGTTTCCGTTCTTGACTACTTTCAGTTTCCATTCTTTTGCGGGGTCTCTTATTCTCCTTTCCTGCTGCGACTTGTTCTTCTGTCCCTTTGCTTCTTCTTCTTTTATGTCTTTTGTCTTTTTTCGATATAACTTTGGCCTTTTCCTAGTTCATTAACAGTTCGCAACGGAAGCTCCAGATGTGCTTGTGGATCTGCTTCTTGAACCGTTTAACTATGGCCTGAAGGTATTTCGTCGTTTTGCCGTATATCCGGTCGCACCATCTATCGCCTCTATAACTGACTTGGTCACTAGACCTCACATTAATTCTTTCCTTACGGTAGCTTTTTCTTCCGGTTGTACTCCGAACACAGTGTCCCTTACGGTTGTTACGTTTAGTTGTTTCCCATCCAGCTCCGCCAGTTTTTTGATGAGTTCGCTTATTTCTTTTTCAAGAGTATCCCAAAGCGGCTATAACACTAAGCATTCAGCTAGGTGGTCCATAGTTTCCATTTCCCTCCAACAAATAATACAAGTATTATCGCTATATATACTACTATTTCTTCTATTTAATATATACAATGTTGGTAGCAAACTATTTACACATTTAACTTTAAAAATCCAATCTCTATTTTCTATTCTACTTCTATACTTCTGTCCCTTAACTTTTCCGATATCCCTCCATATCTCTTTCCATACTACCGTATCTTTCCCTTCTTCTGCATTTACCCATTTCGTGATGCTTCTCAAACATGACCACTCTATATCTATACTGACTTCCGTGAGCTGTGTAATAAAGCTTCTCGTTCCATCGTCCACTCTAATGTTTTTCCATTTCAACTCGGTGCATGCCCCCTTGTTCCATGGCCATTTGGGTGATAAAATTCTGTTGCCTAATGCACCTTCTTTAGCTAACTTGTCAGCTTCTTCATTTTCAGGGATTCTGCTATGTCCTTTAACTTTTCGAAGTCTTAGCTTTAGCTTCTTAATCTGAACCAATCTGTTGATATGTTCTAGCAGGCACAGATTTTTTCTTTTGAGTATCTCACTATTTTTCCCCTTTGTCATGCCTGCTTGAATCGCCTGAATTGCTGCTGCACTGTCTGTGCATATAGTAACTGCTGCTTCTGATGGTACAACAAGTAAGGCCGACCAAATGGTTGCAAGTTCTGCTCTAGTAGAAGATGGCCAGTCTTTGATTGCGCCTTGAAACCTTGCAATCACCTGCTTGGGTACTTTTCCCTTTTTACTTTTTACGGCTACCCAACCGAGGCCCATTCTTCTCTTTTCTGGATCCTCCTCACCGTTTATTAGTGAGCCATCTGTGTAGAAGCAAATTGATTTACGCTGTACGAGGTCTTGTGCGATTTTGATAAGTTTTCTCGTTGTTTCAGAGTTTTCAAGAGAGCTTTCAATCAACTTTCTTTTCAATGTGGAAACTACAATGCTCTCAAACTGTTGCTCGTTTGCTTTTGTACTTGTGGTATCCATTTTCCTTCCATTACTCATCATAACATTTGTAAAGTAACTTAGTGGAGTTGTAATATACCGGCTGTGGTCGTCCGAATGCGCCATTTCGACTAACTTTGCGTCAAATGCGATACTTCTGTTTTTCCGACCTTTTTCTATTAAACAGGAGTCTTCGTGATTCTCTTTTTCTACCTGGTTAAGTTCACAGCCCGACACCTATCGATAACCAGGCTACTGTCACGCATTCTTTTTCTGGCCTGCCAGTGCTCGATTACAAGATGCCTTTTAAAATTTTTCTGAGCTACTCTTCCTATTTCGTGCCCTTCTCTTGTCTTCACGAGGACCTAGTCTTTTACCCTTTTGTCTTCGCTTATTTTGGACAGTGGAATTATAGGACTCAGCATATTAAACTTGCTTATTTCGTAAGGCACCTTTAATTTTCTGCTACCAGCCTCTATCAGAACTAGCTCTTCTATTCTTGCAAACCATGCCGGTTTTCTTCCTGCTGCATTTTGCTTTTTACTTTTTTTGAGCTGTTTCCATGTACCCAGCATGCCTCCTGTGTAATCAATTAATTGTTTGAGAAAGAATAGCCCCATGTTTTTCTTCCAGCAAAAGCTAGTTAGGGCCTTCTGATTTAACAAACTTGCAATTTCTGTTCTTTCTTCTGCTAACTGTAAGCTCTTCTCCATTTCCTCTAAGCGCAAGTTAAGGTTCATTCTCCTTGCCTCTATTAAAATTTTGTAGGCAAGATTATATTTGAGTTTAACTGCTTCCAGTCTTGGTAGCTCAAGCGTTGTGATATATGATCCACTTTTGCAATCAAGCTGTGCTTGTTGCATTCTTAGCCAAGTTGCTTTGCCTAAGTCTCCCTTGTTATTCAAACGCTTTCTAAGCTCCGTAATATGATGTGCCATTTGGTTTTGCCATAGTGTTTTTAAGCCCACCAGATTTCTATACGAAAAAATCGAGCTCACAGCTGTCGAGGCCATGTCCGATTTATTCTTTATCACCATCATAATCGGGCTCTGTAATCTATCGTATTGGTCTCTTTTTAAAATACAATGCTGCAATCTGTACTCGAGCCGGGGGATAAGTACATGGTTATTAATGTATACTAGCTGCGCCAAGGATGCACGCTTTTTGCTAATTGCCTTTATGATGGTGTTAACTTCTTTTTTGACTAGGTTCATTGTATGATGATGGTTAGGGCTACTAGATAGCCAAATGCCCAGGAAACGCGTGGATTCATTTCTTTTTTTTTGTTATTTTTTCCCTGTTTGTCATTCCATATTCAATAAACCTTGGTTCCTTGCTCCTTGATCCTGCTACAAGCAGTTCTGACTTTTTAGTGTTGATTTCGATATCATTTAGTGTGTAAAATTCTGTTGCAATCTCCAGAATTTGCTCTATTTCTGCTTTGTTCTGTGCGATGAAGGTCGTATCATCAGCGTATGCAATAACCGGAACCCGTATGTGTTGAGTCTGGTATTTGTTGGTATGAAGGTCTGTTGGCCACTGTACCACCAGATCATAACCGAATCCTTGTTGATTCTGTATTTCGACCAGGAGTGGGTCGTAAAATATTCTCCAGATCAGAAGGGAAATAACCTCCCCTTGATCAATGCCATCCCCTGCTGCTAGTTTCTCTGTTGTGCCAAAACTTGTGAGAACTTCCATTTTTCGGTTCTTGAATAAATTGAGAATAAAATTTCTTGAAACTTCCGGGATTTTAATTCTTCGCAGCGCTAGTTCAAGCATGTCCAGTCCCACTGAATCAAATGCCTTCTTCATATCTTGAAACAGCACCCAGATTTCCTGTTTTTTTTCCTTTGCATCCTCCAACAGGCAGTTGATAAGGTGAATGGGAGCAGCTGTGCCCTCTTTGGGCAGCCCAGCAAAGTTTCTGCCTTTTAGGATATCCTTTTCCTTTATAACCTTTACGAGCCTATTGGATACTACTTTCACTACCGTCTTTCGAAATGATTCTAACAGAAGTATCGGTCTTACATTGTTTAAGTTGTAACACTAGTCCTCTGATTTTGGTATTGGGTATAGGACCCCTAACTTCCATTTTTTCGGTATCGTTCCCTCTTTTATGCACTTGGATGCAAAGTTCATGAAGCGCTATTTCGTTGTCTTCTCTATATTTCTGATTAATGGATAAACAATACCAGAAGCACCTGGGGCTGATTTGTGTTTCACTGACTCTAAGGCCTTGGACCACTCGTCTTCTTCTACCATGTTTGCCATATTTGCAAACCATGTCTCCTCAATGTCCTGTCTTGGGTTGTATTGCTTCTTCCAGCGGATTGGTAGAGCCTCTTGTGTCAGTGTTTTACGTTTTCTAAACTGCTTTTCAAAGTGTGCTTTCACCTCCTGTAGAACCTCCTCAGGCTCCATTAATAAGTTAATTTCGTCACCTGACTCCTTAATTACTCTGTCTATTGTTATTTTCTTTTGTGGTTTATCCAATAGACTGCTTATCATCTTTCTTTGGTTTGTTACTATAGCATCGAATCTTGCTTCTATGTGCCCCTTTATCTCTTTCTCTTCGATTTTCCTTAGTCTATGCCGCCACTCCTTATGTAGTAACTTGGCCCATCTTTTGAAGTTTTCTTGATCTACTGATTCCTCATTCAAGGCTGCTTCCTCTGGATTTAGTCCTGTAGTTTCTTTTAATTGTATCAGCAGTTTTTGTAGTTTATTACTATCCGTTTCAGATAAGGAACCTCTTCTGACTTTTTTGTAGCCATGATTGATTTTTCTGATCGCTAATCTTAGCCTTTTCTCTTCTGAGGTTTCCTTGCTAATCTCTAATATCTCTGGTGTTTTCTGTTTTTTCGGTAAACTATTGTTTGCTGCGATTTTAATGCTTTCTTCTATAATGTCCTACTCTTTGTCCAAATTCTTGGGCTTGCGTTTCTCCCACATACTTGATAGTTTCTTTTCTAGCAAACTCTGTACCTGTCCCAATCGTCTTTTGATGCCTTGTCAATTTCAATATTCACTTTTGTCTTGTTCCATCTTCTTACTTTTGCCGCACTCCTGGGTCTCAAATCGATTCCTGTGATGATGCTAGCTCTAATTAGCTTGTGGTCACTCATTGTACAGCATATCATCTCATCGATCTTGCTATATACAATATTATTCTTCCACTCATTGGAGACCCAGATATAATCGATTCTCGTGTTAGCGTTTCTGTTTGATCACGTTGGCTCTTGCTCTACTTTTTGTGTATCGTATAAATTTCTCTCTTCTAGTAGAGCTAGAATTTTTCTTTTGAAGTTGGAATTAGAGTTATGATTCTTCACCTTGTGATGTTTTGTTTGGGCGGTGTCTGCTAAACTTCCTTCTGCTGTTTTCCCTTTATCGATATTTAGGTCTCCCAGCACAATGAATCTTTGTGTTTTTCTCATTTTCTTTTCTATTCTTTTCTTAAGTCGGTTTAGAATTCTCTCTTGAACTATTTTGTCATTAGGGGCGACATACAAGTATATGATGACTATCGTCAGTTTTTTAAAGTCTAGTGTTATACAGACAAAATACGGGTCGTCCTTTCTATACAGATGATATGTTTTTCCCAATGTTTTTTAATTAAGATCCCCAATCCTGATCCTTTTAACTTATTACTATCTGCACCTACCCAAAAGCTCTTGTACACGCATTGTTCATCTAAAAAGTATTCTCCTTTTCTGCCTTCTATATTTGTCTCACCTAGTCCCAAAATGTCCAATCCCTTACTTTCCGCATAGTCTATTACCGCTTTTAATTTGTTTCTATTGCTTTTAATACTGTTAATGTTATGAAAACCAATGTTTAAAATATTAAATTGCTCGTATTTAATGTCTTTTTCTTTTTCTACTTTGCCCACTATGATATATGGGACCAAGAACCCTCTATTATTATCACTACCTGAGGACTCCCCTGGCCTGTTCTGTAATTCAACTGGTGCGAAAACTAGGATTGGTTTGCAAATTCCACCCTTGCAGTACCAGTTGAAGCATTAATTTGTCTGGTCTCTAGTCTCGTGAGTCTTTCCAAAATTTGAGCAAGTATGCCTTGTGTGTCCTGGTCCTTTTTGTTTACTCTCTTTTGTGCTGTCTCTTTTTGGTTTCCATAACATGCCTCTTTACCTTTATCTATGGTTTCTACTAATACACTATTCTGTCTGAAACCTGTTTAGTTTTCCTTTTCAGTTGGCCTAAGGACCCTTGTTTGCTGTGAACTCCTCCAATATGACTTCTTTTTTTGGTCTTCGACACTTCTATTTCTGCTAACTTTAGGTCTTTGCATTATTTTAGTTTCGTCGAGGCTTGTTGGTGCTACTTTTGTATTTACTTCTAGTGACTCTATATTCTTGTAACTTAGGGGACCTGTTGACCAAATTAGTCTGGTGTTGTAGTAATATACCCTTTTCTTTAAGGCCTCTTGTAAGTCTTCCCTAGATTTGAAGTAAACTGATGCCGTTGTTCTTTGGTTAAAGTTGCTGTTATATGAGATGTATACGGCCTTTGCATTAATTCCTTTAAGTTGGCACAAGAGCATTACTTCTATTGCTGTTCTGGGCACATTTTTAATGACTGCTTTGAATGCTGCTCTACTTTCTAATACCTCCTTCGCAAAGTGCCCCTCAGAAATTCTACACATCTTGCCCTCCTCGAAGTGTATTGCCCAAGTTTTCTTGAAAGCATTTTCTCGTTGCTCGTTCCAGAAAAGGATGTTAAAAGATACTGCTTTTTCTTGTTTTGGTTTCGCCATTCTGTGAAATAAGACCTTCTATAAAACTGTAAACTTCTTCATATTCTTGCTGACCTTGTATCTTCCGGAATGTCCCACATAGTATATGTGTATGCGGTTTTTTGTCTTTTCGTAGTATTCATATTAACTATCTCAGGATCTGCCCCGAGTGGGATCCCATCTGACATTACACTATCTTCTTCTTCTTTTAAATTCTCAAGATCTGCTTCTTGCTTCGCACTTTCAATATTTGGTGCTCTTTTTATTTCTCCTTTAGTGTCATCTTCTAGTTCTGACGGGGCCTCTGTCTTTTCTCTGCTTATGGTTTCTAATAGTCCATAGTCACTAATACCACATTCTTGTGTTAATAATAGATTCTTGATCTTCTCGTTTTCTTCTGTTGAAGCATAATATGTTTCTTCCTTCTTTTTGGCTTCTGCCTTGAGATAATCTACGTAATCATATAGTTCAAAAATGCACCGGCACATGCAGATGAACTCTGGCTCTGCTTCAGTTATTGTTGCGATTTCTTTGTCTCTTCTTAGTATTCTAGCTCTATGTTCTAGTAAAATCTCTCTGCGTTCTTTTTCCGATGATTTGAAAATGTTCTGGTATCTGAGAAATTTAGCCTCCCAGTTTATCTCTGTAGAGGTTGATTGATTATCATATCGTACTGATTTTTGCATATTGTATTTGTAATTTATTTCCCACGATCTTGGTGGCTTATCTATTACTGTTTCCTGTTTTGTCTTGTTTATTTTCCGGCTAACTACTTAGTATTGTTTTGTTTGGTTCACATGCTACTTTTGTGTGTTGTTGTTTTGTTATTATTGTTTGTTGTATTTGTTTGTTTACGCACTTCTTAGGATCTGCATATCAGGGTCTAGAGTAATTCCCCAAAAGTATCAACCAAAAAATATTTTCCCGGACAAAAATTCCAAAGATAAAATTTCCAAGCACTTTAACTAGCTACTCAAATTTTTGCTACTAAGAAACTCTATGTATTTTGTAGATTTCTACAACTTTCTTTATGTGTGTTTTTGTTGTTTTTTATGCTTGTTTTTGCTCTAGCTTCAGTTTTACTTTTTACCGGAAGTATTCATGAGGATCAGCGAAAAGAGTTGGTATTGATTTATAGCTATATTATTACTATATTTGAAAACAAATAAGTAAATAATATATTAGTAAATCTGATATTAAAAGTTATAAAAAGTTTTTTTTATACTAAATAAATATTATTTTTGGCTTTAAGTAAAGTTATAAAACAGGTTCTTATGGTTCTACTATTAAAAAATCATCCAAATCGGACTAGTAGATAAGAAGATATAAGTAAAAATAGTTTTAAAAATCTTTAAGTGTAGAGGGTACTATTTTAAAATTATATATAAACTTAATGGTATTTAAATTTTATGAAAAATTATAATAAGTCAACTAATAATATTTTAAACCAAGTTTGTAGAGCAGGGTTTTCTGATTCTAATGATAGTAAAATCATTAAAATTGGTTAAAAACTCAGTAAGCTATGAAATTTTAAAGATTGGGTATTGAAATTTAGTAATAAAACTAACTTATAAATTTACGCAAATTGACCAATCAGAATTAGAAATTTTGTGCACTCCAGAAAATTTTTGGTCAACCCAGAAAAACTTTATGATATATACAAGTATATTTTTTTAAAATATAATAATAGTTCAAATTTTTACCATAATAGATAAATTGTTTTATTTATTCTCTTTTCTTTCGGATAATTTTCATCCAACCATTTTTGAGCATCTGGCCACTGAAATATGAGCAAATTTTATATTTTGTAAAATTTTAATAAAAATTAGTTGTAATTTAAAAAAGTTTTATTAGTAGCATATATTAATTTTATATAAAAATTTCAAAATACCATATAAAAACTATATAAAAATGATCTACGTACCCTCTGCCCTTAAACCATATAAAAATTTTATATATACAGGCCAAATTCAGATTTGGTAATATATTGTTTACATATTTGTTTTGCCCAATTGTATTAAATATAGAAATAGTACTAATTTTATTTGGATTGGCAATTAAGTTTATTTAGATTAGAGTTTTAAATTAGCATTGTATATAGTAAAATCAGTCAAAGAATATTTTTTGTTAGTACGCAAAAAATAGTTTTTTATGAAGTTTATCAAGAAATAAGCAATTTCTTCTAATTTCTTTAGAGCCAATGTTTGTTTGAATTTTCTAATCATGTTACATTACACCAAATTGAAAATTGTTATTGGCTAATTTAACTGCAGATTGTCATATGACTATTATGTGTTCACGTAAATTTTAGCATCATGTCCATGTCCAGGATTTGATGCAAGGATGGCAAACTTATTGCATGCAGTAAACTGTAAATTATGCAAATTATGCAAGTTTTTAGCTTAAGGGTAGAGTTAACGTGATAGGGCAAATTAATGTAGATCATTGCTAAATTTTTTTTATATAAGGTAAAATATAATAAGACATCATTTTGCTTATAATGTTTATATATATATTAAAAAAAATAAGCCACAATATATAAATATTGGATAACATGATTATAAAAATTATATAAAAAGTTATAAATAGCTAGTAAGAAAACCATTAAAAGTCGATTTCAAATTTTCGGGTGCCACACAAAATTTCGGGTGAAACATTATGCAGTATGCCGATCATTTCGTGATCTTATTTGTATTCTAGAACATATTTGATATATACAGTTCGTTCTAGATAAAAATATTTTTTTGTAAAATTGTTATAATTTATATGTATCGTCATAAAAAAAATATATGTGTGTTTAACAAAGATACTTGCGTGTACAGGTGTACTACTGGTGTAACCTCACATAATACTGTAATATATATTATCGAAAATTTTATGCAGTAATGTTCTAGAATATTCCAAGAACACAACAATGATGATCATGTGGTACCAAAAATTTAGCATATGATCAACGATACAATTTAACTCTACCCTTAAATATGCAGCATATTATGTGCTACACCACAAATTATACAAAAAATTGCTATGTATGAACATATTATTTATAATTTAACAACTGTGCAAATACTTAGATATCTAAATAAGATATTAAATTTTTAAATATCTATTTAGGTTTTTATCTTGTATATTAATATATAGTATATGTGTACATAGACTACTTAAAATTGATCCAAAAAAATTATTTAAAGTGCCATGATTGGTTATTTGTCCTATCTATATAGAGTTTGGAACCAATTTTATCTTTCATATGCTAACCAATCAAGCCAGTTTTAACTAGTGAAAAATACATCGGTTCCAAACCCTAGCTTTTTATTCTATTTTGAGCAATTTCATTGGCCGCTAACTAGTACACTCATATTATGCGAATTATTATGTGAAATGGTCCAAATTATGCAACTTTATGTGACTAGGGATTGGAACCGTTTAACCCTTTAAAAAATTGCTCTATAGTTCCGAGCAGAATTATGTTGGTCGTGGGCCGGAATTATTTTAATGCAGGCCAAATTAAACGGTTAAACGATTGGCGGTTCCAAGTGACGCATAATGCGTATGCGGTACGGGTCAAATTATGCTTATTTTACCGCATCATAATCCTGGACACCCTATCCGCGACATTTACTGGACATAGGTTTATGTATGATCACATGTCATATCTGTATCACGTATATTATGCCAGTACGGGGAATTGAACGCATAATAATAAATGCATTGCTAATCCGAACCGCAAAGAAAAACAAGTTTATTCAGTTTCACTAAATTCCTGGTAGCTCATGGAAATTTCTTCAGATGAATGGCTTGAAAAGGCCATTTCCGATGGACATATAAATTATCTTGAATATAATAAATTTACAGATCCTACAAATATTGGCAGTGGAGGTTTTGGAACGGTTTATAAATATGAATGGAAAGATTGTGAATTAGCAGTCGCTCTCAAGTGTCTTAAAGTTGACACAAATTTAGATCAAAACATAATTAGAGACTTTATTAGAGAGGTATTATCAATTATACAAAACTTAAACTGCTTTATAATATATCGAATTATATATTAAGTGCCGTTATTTACGCATTAAAAAGCTTAAATTATTGCGAAAAGTTGATTATCATCCAAATATTATTAAATTCTATGGAGTTACGAAAGGTATATATAAATTTTATTATTCATAAATATAAAACAATAAAATTTAATTCAGAGAATTCATTACAAAAATAGACAACAATGGGAATTATAATATGGTTTTACAATATGCTATTGAAGGAAATTTACGAGAATATCTAAACGCAAACTTTATAAAATTATTATGGTCAGATAAATTGCGTATTGCTAAAGAAATATTGCTTGGTCTTTTATTCCTACATGAAAATAATATAATTCATAGAGATCTTGTAAGTATACAATATTCTGTATTTTTGTCCGAAGAGCACTGCAAACAGACATTGGCTGTTTATAATTTTGGTTTGTCAGAAATAAACAACTATGTGCACAAAAATTAATTAAAATGTAACCCTTCGGGTCTTTAATTGTATCTATTTCCTAGTATAATGTATATCGATGAATTTAATTAATTGATACTTCAGCAATTTTTTTGTAGCATTCGAAGAATATTTTAATTCATCAAGGACAACCAAAAATTGCAGATTTTGGATTGTCAAAACAGATAAATGAGATGTCAATAGCTTCGAACTCGGTCATTCATGGGATGCTGGAATATGTTGAACCTCAATGTCTTATTAAACAAGGATATAAACGTGATAAGAAATCAGATATTTATAGCTTTGGGGTAATTCTCTGGGAAATTTCAAGTGGAAAGCCACCATTTCAAAGCTTTGAACAAAAAATAGCCCTTTGTTTTCACATATGCCAAGGAAATAGAGAAGAACCTATAGAAGGCACACCACCTCAATATATTGAACTCTATAAACAATGTTGGGATAAGGAACCTTCTAACCGTCCAGGAATTAAGTTAATTCTTGAAATTTTAAATCACCTTATTGCTGGCGAAAATACAAACACAAATCCTCTAACAAACCCATTTTCAACAATTATAAATGAAGCACAAGCAGCTGAAATCTCTTCATGGGTTGATAGAAAAGCTGATGTATATTCTATAACAGATAATCCGTATGAATTTAAATTACTTCTTCGTGGAACAAAAAATGGTTTTACCAAAGTTTCATTTTGGAATTTATGTGATCAGCAAACACATCTTGTTGTAGTTATAAAAGTTAAAGGCACTGATGAAATTCTTGGTGGATATAATCCTATTGGTTGGAATAAACAATATCATGGTCAATATAAGGATTGTAATGATAGCTTTATTTTTTCATCGAAAAATGGTACTATTCAACATTCTATCTTAAATCGTGTGAATCACTCAGCAAACGCAATTATCTGTTATAATACTCATGGACCACTTTTTGGATCTGCATGTGATCTTGCTATGAGGGATAATTTTAACCAAGATAAAGCATGTTGGCTCATTCCTTCTTTTGTATATGGAGAAAACAAACTTAGAAGTGCAGATAAATATGAATTATTCAATAATACTTATACGATATCATATTTTTCAGCAGAAGAATATGAAATATTCAAAATAAGCAAAAAACCATTTTCAACAATTATAAATGAAGCACACGCAGCTGAAATCTCTTCATGGGTTGATAGAAAAGCTGATGTATATTCTATAACAGATAATCCGTATGAATTTAAATTACTTCTTCGTGGAACAAAAAATGGTTTTACCAAAGATTCATTTTGGAATTTATGTGATCAGCAAACACATCTTGTTGTAGTTATAAAAGTTAAAGGCACTGATGAAATTCTTGGTGGATATAATCCTATTGGTTGGAATAAACAATATCATGGTCAATATAAGGATTGTAATGATAGCTTTATTTTTTCATTGAAAAATGGTACTATTCAACATTCTATTTTAAATCGCGTGAATCACTCAGCAAACGCAATTATCTGTTATAATACTCATGGACCACTTTTTGGATCTGCATGTGATCTTGCTATGAGGGATAATTTTAACCAAGATAAAGCATGCTGGCTCATTCCTTCTTTTGTATATGGAGAAAAAAAGCTTAGAAGTGCAGATAAATATGAATCATTCAATACTACTTATACGATATCATATTTTTCGGCAGAAGAATATGAAATATTTCAAATAATAAAAAAAACTCATTTTCAACAATTATAAATGAAGCATATGCAGCTGAGGTTTCTTGATAAGTTGATAAAAAAGCTGATAATTCGCATGTGTTAAATTACTTCTTTAGTTGCAATTATGAAGGTTTTCACTGAAAAATGGAAAATCGAATTCTATTTTAAGTTGTGTAAATCATACCGAATTTGAAAATGAATCTGCATTTCAATGTAATTTAATCCTTGTAATTGTATATTTTTTGCTATGGTACTATTGCTGAGTAATGTTTCTAATCAAGATAAAGGATGTTGGAGTTATGAAACCCATTAGAAATGCCTACATATATTGATGGAAATTAGTTATGAAATATTTTAAATTAATAAAAAATGATTTAATTAGTAATGAGGCAATATGGCCGAAATGTTTTCATATGAATGACGCCAAGAGAAAATAGAATCGGTCTAACATTGATTATTTATTTAAATAATCAATGATAAACCATTGTTCCATTTTCCCTCGGCGTCACTCATATGTTAACAAAAAGCTGATGCATGTAGTGTTCTGACCAAATGGTCAACCGGCAGTTCAACCCTATATATATCTAAACATGATCATCGCAATTAAAGCCTTTTAAACCAAATTAAATAAAAAAAGACATTACCGCCTTGCAGGCAAATTTGCTTGCAAATTATTATGCTGAAACCCGCGCTGAATTCTGGATAAATCCGCTATTGGGGTATTACACATCAAATGATTTACTATCATAAAAACACAATATGGTTGGCGCACGTTTTTTATTATAGGAACATAGGTTGACTTAAGGCAAATCGGGGCCAAATCAGCATTATGTGATCCCGATATGAACCTGATTTGAAACAGATATTTGAGACCTTTAGGTTACAATTCGGGATCATATAGGCGTTCAAGATATATTGGTAAACCGATAACTCAATAGAAAAATCAATAAAGCTATAGTATAAATTTTCTATAGCTCTATCGATATTTCTATTGGACTATCGGTGTGCCAATATGTCTTGAAAACCTATATGAACCCGAATTGTAACCTAAAGGTCTCCTATTTCCGCCAAATATCTGTTTCCGATTTGGCCCCGATTTGCCTGAAGTCGACCTGTGGAATATATTATAAACTTCAAAGCACCATACTTTTTTTTTTTTTTTTTTTACCCAAGTAAAACTAACATTGTAACTTACGGTTTTGCATATAACTAACGTGACTTTAAACTTGTGTTCCAAATTTCAATTTACTTATAAAATTTATCAGTTTTCAAAGTAAAAATTGGTAAATTTATGTTGCATTAATTATATGCATATTCGTAGTTGCAATGCTAGATTTGTTTAGGTAAAAAAAATTGAAATTTACAATATATTTAAAAAAAATGATCGTCAAAATTTCAAAAACCTTGCATAGTGTGCCAATCATATTGTACTATATAGGAAGACTTTCTCGTGATTGGTTGATCGCATAAATTGAATATCGCGACATAATTGGTCACGTGCAGATCATGTGAAACTGGCAATCAAAATTTTAATTATTAATATTGATTTTATATATACATGAACTAAAACCCCTAAATTTATATAATATACATGACAGTTCAATAGACTAAAATGATTTAATACGATTTTAATTTAGATGACGAATTATCATAAAAAATCCATCGCTATATAACATTGCAATAAATAAAATTTCTTCAACAAATGTCAAACAATAGAGTCATAACCTCCCATAACGCATAATGAGGCAATAAAGCTATCTTAAATGTAGACCATAAATGAAGTAAAACCTATTTACTACTTTAAAATGAAAAATAAATAAACATAAACTTTTTATTGCATCCTTAAATAATATTAAAAACTCAAATTTGGACTTATTAATTTCAAGATCCCGAAATATAAAACTACTTACCAATTGTTTGTTTTCATATCTAAATAAAGTTTTGAGTATTTGTAAACTGGTTTAAAATAATATTGGTATGTTAAGTTATTATTTAATGGTTTTCTCCAAACCAGTTACTTTTTGTAAGTTAATTAGAACTTAAATGTTTATATTTATTGTATATTACTATTTTCTAATTTAAAAATTGTCTCTAAATGAATTATATCCAGGTAGAGTAAACCCCAGAGATACACAAAATACTTAAAGCTTTGCTTGTAAAGAGTCTTCTAAACAGAGTTACATTTTTTTAAAAATAATTTATTATGTTAGAGAGTAAAAGTTAGAGGCCTGCATTGGGTCCAGTGGCCCAGCCTGGCCTGGCCTGCAAGTTTTTGCAGATTGGCCAGAACTCTGAGCTATACATAAATAGGTCACTATTTGGTTTTGCTTATTTTTAGCCATTTTTGTGTAAAATTTTTCTATATTTAGTAATATTTTTAACAATTTTTCTGTAGATTTTTTTTGTTTTTAGTAATACAGTCAAATCACCATAAATGCAGCATGTACAGACAAGCCTACAATGTGCATTTAGAGAGGTATTGCATTTAGGGAGAGCTAATTAAATTGCAGCTTTAAAAATTAGATCATCAAGTTTGTATAACTTCTACTAAAAACTGTATAACCTATCTTAAATATTAAAATTTAATTGGCTACATGCATTTAGGGAGGTAGTGTGATATAGAAAATTATTTGCATTTACAAAATATAGAACATGCATTTAGCACTAATAATTTTTTACAAACAAGACAAAAACATGTATTTAGAAAGGTACTGTATTTATAAAGGTTGTATTTATGGAGGTCCAACTGTATATTAAGATTTTTTAAAAACCTTAGCTATTTATAGATTGCTCAGGATCCTATTGGACCAGGTCTATTTACTAAATTTTATATTTGTGAACCAGGCTGGACAAAAATTTTTAAATGAATATAATATTAAAAGTTTTTTAAACAAATCAAATATTTAAAATTTTTAACAAATAGAAGGCTTTTAAAATTTTTAACAAATAAAAAACCTTCAAAATTTTAATAAACAAAATTTTTAATAAACAAATAAAAAACTTATAAAACTTTTAATAAACAAATAAAAAATTTTTAAGACTTTAGTAAACAAATAAAAAACTTTTACAATTTTTAATAAACAAATAGAAAGGGGAGTGACAAAAATCAGGTGATTTTTTAGGGGGGTAAAAAAAGTTGAAATTATATATAAGAACCTGACTATATATATATATTAAAGAAGAGTAGACCTTTAATAAAAAATAATCAGATGATTAATGACACTGCCCAAAGTATATAAAATTTTTAATAAGCAATAAAGGTTTTTAATAAATAAATGAAAAGATTTTAAGATTTAATAAACAATAAAAGTTTTAATAAACAAATAAAAAGTTTTTAAAATTGGTAATAAACAAATAAAAAGCTTTTAAAACTTTTAATAAATAAACTAAAGTTTTTAAAATTTTTAATAAATAAAGCCTTTAAAATTTTAAAAATAAATAAAAAGCCTTTAAAATTTTTAATAAATAAATTAAAAGCTTTTAAAATTTTTAATAAACAAATAAATTTTTTAATTATAAAAATTAATAATTTGACCATGTTATTATGAACCTTTTTGGGCTATTACTCAAAATTGTATAAGTGCAGCATAAAATTTATATCATGTGACTGACTGATCTTATAGTACAACATACTAAAATTTTATATAATTTATTATATTATGCAAAAATTGTACAAAAATTTCTAAAAATTTGATTTTTTTTATTTGTATGAAAGCCAAAATTTGTATTTTTTATTTTTATTTTTTTTACATTTTTATATAAAAAAAACAAATTATATTTTAATATTTGATAGAACCACCCCAGCTTTTATACAAGCATTAATCTAATTGGGAACACTAGCAACCAGTTTATGGTAGGGATAGTTAGATTGGTTTAGAGTCAGTTTTTGGTTTGGAACCTTTAGGTTCCATTTCAAAAACCTAAGAACCTGGTTTTTAAAAAGGTCCAAAACCTGGCTCTGAACCTCATTTCTAAGCCTAGTTCGATCTAAAAACCTAAAATCTATTATAAATCTAAGAAACTAATAACCTATGAACCTATTACTGTATGAACCTAAAAATCTATTATAAACCTAAGAACCTAGGTTTCAAAATTGGAATCTGGTTTTTAAAAACCAGGTTCTAAAACTAGATTCTTAGGTTCTGAACTAGGAACTTTACTTTCTCTAGTTCTAATGTCACATTAGGTCTAATAACTATTTAAGAAATTATAAAAGATTAAACCAATTAAACTGTAATTGCCTAATTTAATAATATAAATATTATAAAATTTCCCTACATTATAAAAAAGTAAATATCCTCTTTTGACAATGATATTTTTCTCTAGAACAACATTATTAGCTAGTTGATTTTATTTTTATATCATTCCAAATATAAGTACCACATTTGTTTCTAATATATATGTTGTGCCCCAGATGTCAATCTTCCCAGATGACAATCGGGCCAAATTTAATTTAGGGTTAGGGTAAAATTAAAGTAAAGTTAGAGACCAGTTTAAACCAATTTTTATTTTTGCCTGTAAAATTAACATCTGGGCCATCCCAATTGACAATTGGGACAAATTTAGATTTGGGGTACAACATATATATAGCAAATAATTAAATACAAAGATGCTAAGTTTGAATTTTATTTAAAAAATACCTATTGTAACTTTTTGACCAATAACAAAATTTGTTATTTTAACATTTTTAGCAATTTTAATACCAGCACTAATTAATATTTTCTCACCAAGTGAACAGGATCTAATTAAAATAATAAAAAAATAAGTATTATTAATATAAATAATTAAGCTTTCAAATATTAAAACATAAATAACTTTGATAATGGAGCATCTTTCTCTTTATAAATGTGCTCATGCACAAATTCATTGCTAGCAAATTACTATCAGGAACAATAGGATAAGTTCATCATGACAATACATCTTTTATATAATAAATTTTCAATTAGCAATAAACAAATGTATAATAAAAGATTGCCCGTAAATAAATAATCATAATCTAATAGCATCATATGTAAGCAAATTTCATACTCTTGTAGCAAAAACATCTTTAACAAATATGAACAAAATTATTTCAAATATCTTAATAATCAAAATTCTCTATAAATAAAGCTAATACCTAAGATAAACTCAGGATAATTAATTTATTGAAATAAAAATTAAAAATTTTTTTTACTGATTTATTTATCTCTACTAAATAAATATCAATCTGACAATCGATAAAATAGTTAAAATGTCATGCAAATTAGAAAGTAAATTTTTTTACTTTGACATCTATATATAAAAATCCCTATAAGTTTAAAGCGAGATAAAAATAAAATCAAAAAGAATCTTACACCCAAAAAAAGCTTTTTGTTTCATATTTATAGTATTAACAGCATAATAGAGCTTGACGTTTTACTGATTTAACAAAGTTTTTGCATGTAGTATAAATATTTTTAATAACTTCACTAAAGTTTTTTTAAACAAAAAAATAAATATCTTAAAATATTGCAAGTTTGTAGTACATACTATAGACAACGAACTACAATATTTTTTGTTTGATTTTAAAGTAGAAATGAAACAGTACCACTTTTACTATGTGAACTTATAATTAAACCCATTAGAAAATAAAAAATAGTTATGAACGAAAATAGTTGGTATACATGTACTGTATTTATTAATCGAATTGATATTATAGTAAAATTTTATATACAGTAATTATAAAGAAATTAAATATTTTATTGCTATAATATATAAAAAATTTTTTATTCTAATACAAATATACAAATTAAAATTGTTTTGATAATATCATGAATTGATCATAAAATGGATTTAAAATCTTTTATACAACATAAATTAATATTTTTTGACAAAATTCAGCAAATAATATGTATCTTCTCTGGTTCTTATATCAAGAAATTATTTAATTTTCTTGCAATGTAACATTTATCATTGTAATCACCAGAGAAATATTGCCAATGTTTATTCTTCTGTACTTTTAAAATAAAGAAAAATGTTAGTAAAAAAAAGAAAACAAGAGAACATAATAAATGAAAAACCAATAATTGGCCTCTAAATACCAGCTTGGATTACTATGTAGAGACAATCATCTGGAATATTGCCATCGAAATACTTATCAATTGTTTTAATTGTTTCTCTTGTGAATTTGCTGTGCTTAACGTTAAATTCTACATAAGTACTAAAAAAAACAATAATAATGAGTACATCATGTCGTTATTGTACCCTCCTAGTCCTTGGCGCAACTGTTAGTCTAAGCTACATGGGAAACAGTTTCGGAATGAATGTGTCTACATGGATTCCCGCAACATAACTTACACATATTGTATACTAGACATGCAACACTTAGTGTTATCATATGGTCGTACCCTCCTAGTCCTTAGAGTAACCTTCTATAGTTAGACTATACCAGTTGCAGTTTCAGAATGCATGTGTCTACACGAGATTCCCACAGCGTAACTTATATACACGCATATACTAAACATGCAATACTCTGTGAATAAATTTACCCACCTCTAATTTTTTTTTGTCACAAATCAAAGTATTTCCAATTTATCGTTTTTAATTCTGGTAGGGATTTCAACCTTCCACAATTTTAATTTGTTTACATGTTGAATCGATCATGTAATCCAAATTTTTAAGACCATAACTCGGGACTCCGATCAATGACGGTACGGCCGAATCCAAAAGATGTTAAATGCACTCCAGGGGGTGAGCAAGACGTCTTTGATTTGGTGAGTAAGCTGAGCAACATTGAATATGGCCATCGTCTATATCTATTATTGGACAAGATGTTAATATTTTGTCACAACCTTTTCCTAATTTTAAGTTTTCAATTAAATATTCATTTTCACTTGAACCAGTCATAGATGATGCTGATTCAAACTCTGACAATGTTAATATATCATCGCTATCTATATTAATGTCATCGTTATCCATATTATTTAAAAAAATTAAATCATCAGTTTCTTCTGTTTCTGCCAAGATTCGTGCTCTTTCAAAACTGTCTTTGTCAAAAAGAAAGTGATTAATCTCTATATCAAAATCTAAAGTATTATCAGTATAACCGGTTAAAGATGGAAAACGAGAATAATCGGATCTAATATAAATGGTGAGAAAAGAAAAAAAATAATTATTAAGTGTTAAAATTTGTAATAAAATAAAAGCAAAGTAAAATTTTAAATAAATTTACATTCGCTAAAATGATATTTGTTGCTTTCTAAAAAAAAAAACAAGTAGTTCCCGAAATTAGAGTATACTTTTTTTTCAACCTAAATTTAATAAACAAATTTGTTAATGATGATGTTCATGAAGTAAGTACAACGTAGTGTACAAAGCTCCCTTAACAGAATAAGGACGAGATCATAAAGATCGTAACCAATTCCTTATAAAGAATCTCTTACCCTCCCTTTTCAACCACACTTCAACTGGAGGAGTCCACCCTGAGCAACCTTCCTGCACCTACCATCTTCTCCAAAAAGAAAGCGCTACCTTGGTGATAGCAGTAGCGGTTTTTTCTCCCAAGTGGAACATCCGTTCATGTAAGCCAGTCAGGCGGAAACTGACACAAATAGAAAGGCAACCCGAAGGATTTATAACTTACAAATTAATAATAAAAAAAACTTACTTCTATTTCTAAACTTTTCTTTCAGAGCCTTTTTCCAGTACAGGACAAGAGAAAAAGAAGCGTAGATACTGACAGTTCCAGAAAAAATAGCACGTCACCAACAACGACATATTTCTATTATACCGGTGAGTGAGCGCACGTGCACATACCGGTATATGTGAAAAAATAAACACTGAACGGAGATTCTCGAAATCTAACTGATGAATTCTAAAAAAGTAGTGCAGTAGTATCAAAGCCACGTTTTTTCAGAAGTTAACAGACAGAATACTTATTTTTGCGAGTGATACAAACCCAAAAAGAAAATTCACCGTAAAAAATAAACTAAGTTCGTGAAATTAAAAATTAGCGTTTGGAGCTATAGAAATAAAAACACGTATTTTCTTGTTATTTTGTTTCCTCCGCTTTGCTCACATGTCGGACTGATCCATCATATTTTACGTTCTCCGATTGGCTAATTTCCCGCACACCCCGAAATTTTATGTCCAAAACCAAATTAATTTAGGCCCAAATTCAAAATCACACCTACGATACCTGATACAGAATTAAAATCTAATTTTTTGAAGGTGTAGGATCCGATCACTGATAATACTGCCTGCCATTTATGAGTTTATATATGAACGAACCAATGGTTCAAGAAATTATAAAGAGTAATAGCGTTTATTCCGATGAGATGCATAAAATTGAAAATCACGTGCATTACACAATTGCTCATATCACATGATATATATATAACTGATAAAGTATTTTAAAAAAATTTAATCTCATTATTTGTCACCCGTGTATTTTTAATCAGGGTAATTTATACAGTTTCAAGATCAAGACTGAGTTCAGGACGGACAATTCAGCAATTTATGTTTTTACAAGTGTAAGTAACTTTTACTTAACACGTATGAGTTGAAGTTATTAGGTAAACATTATAGTTATTCATACTGTATTCTACAATATCATCAGAATGACCGCAAGGATTACTTCATTTAATTGTTCGATCTCGATCGCTAGTTAACCGCATTGAGAGATGCTTGAAGACCCTAAGTCTTGTAATATACGTTCTTCTAAATTTTAATTTAATTTAATTTAATTATTTTAATTATTTTAATTATTTATTTATTAAATTTTTTGTGTTAATAACGATAATGACTTTTTGAAAAAAAATCGTTACTTCTGACTCGCCCACTCAAATTTAAAAATTATATGTATTGTATAATTTTTTTATGCAGATTGATTTGGTATAAAGGTCCGAAATATACCACTGCATTCATGAATATATATAAAATATAAATTGAAATACGTCATGTGAGGAAGATCGTACAATTTCTAGGTCCACAAAGTGTATAGGTTTAAAATCAAATATGGGGTGTCTCCTATTAAAAGGGCCCATTTTTACAATTTTTCAAAAATTGAGTTTTTATTAGATTCATGTAAATTTTAACATGATTGACATTTTTCAATTATAAATTAAAGTCGATTTGCATAATAAAAAATAGAGATAATGTAAAAGAAAGGCCAAGCACATCACGAGACTACCCGATAGTAACCTGTTACATTTAACCAATCAAAAGTGTGAAATTTGGTTAATCCCGGATCAGTCCGAAAATCAAAACAAATGGTTAAACTCAATTATCTCAAAATGAGATGAATGTAAAAATGGGCCCTTTTAATAGGGGACACCCCATATAATATACACTAATATATGGGGTGTCTCCTATTAAAAGGGCCCATTTTTACAATTTTTCAAAAATTGAGTTTTTATTAGATTCATGTAAATTTTAACATGATTGACATTTTTCAATTATAAATGAAAGTCGATTTGCATAATAAAAAATAGAGATATGTAAAAGAAATATTAAACAAAGTTGTCTAAGGCCAAGCACATCACGAGACTACCCGATAGTCACCTGCTACATTTAACCAATCAAAAGTGTGAAATTTGGGATCAGTTCGAAAATCAAAACAAATGGTTAAACTCAATTATCTCAAAATGAGATGAATGTAAAAATGGGCCCTTTTAATAGGGGACACCCCATATATTCACAGCCGATTTAATCGTTATCTATACTTAATACAAAGAACAATTCCGAAACGCATTGTGAAAATTTTTTAATACTTCGCCACATGCATTATTTAAATCTCAGGATGTAGAAAATTGTGATATCGATATCAACATGAATTGCGTACAGACATAATTAAAGTTGTTTCGATAGTATTTTAAATTATTATGTTAAAATATCGATTGTACTATTTTTAAATTTCGCATCACATTACAAATAAATTGGATCATACGATTGTCCTTCATATCACGTTAATCGTTATCTATACTTATTGCTGTATGCAAAAAGATGTGGACTTTGATACACCTATTATGTAAAATGGCGGGAAATCAGTCAATTTTTCGATTTTAAGAGCATCTTACAGATTTTCAAACATAGAAATAAGTAACTAACCAAAAATAAAATTAATAGATAATCTATAATCGCAGAGAATTCCTAATATCATCACCGTGAAAATCGCAGGGTCACACCTTTTTGCAAATCGTTATAATACAAAGAACAATTCCGAAGCGCATTGTGAAAAATTTTTAATACTTCGCCACATGCATTATTTAGATCTCAGGATATAGAAAATTGTGATATCGATATCAATATGAATTGCGTACAGACATAATTAAAGTTGTTTCGATAGTATTTTAAATCGTTATGTTAAAATATAGACTGTACTACTTTTAAATTTGACAGTATGCACGCATCACATTACAAATAAATTGGATCATACGATTTTCCTTCAGACTGTAATCAGTGTTCTAATTCTGTTAAATATCGATTACAATAAACACTGTATTGACTGTATATTACAAATAAATTGGATCATACAGTACATCCGTTAATCGTTATCTATACCTAAAAAAAAATACGTACTGTACAAAGAACAGTTTCCGAATTAGTAAGTTTATCGAAGACGCTTTGTGTGAAATTTAAATCTCAAGATGTAGAAAATTGTGATATCGATATCGATATGAATTATGCACAAACTTATGCACAAACGTAATTATAATTGTTTCGATAGTATTTTACAGGTCTTTACTTGATCATACTGTAAATCGTTATGTTAAAATATCGATTGCATTATTTTTAAGTTTGACAGTTATTGACTGAACATTACAAATAAATTGGGTTATACGATTGTCATTCACATCCGTTAATCGCTATCTACTATACCTAATCGTAAAAAGAACAATTCCGAATCACCGTTTATCGATATTAGATATTTTTTTCGTTTAATTATAATTGAAGACGTATTGTGTGAAAATTTTTTAATACTTCGCCACATGCATTATTTAAATCTCAAAGACGAACTCCGAAGAATTTTTTCTTTTTTTTTTTTAAAAAAAAAAAAAAATCAAAAAATATCTCTCGAATAATTATTTTGAACACCGTCGTACTAAATGTCATCGTTCAAATTAACACAAAACGAAGAAGGTTCAAAGATAGGAATCATCATAAGTCGTATTAGCTTTATTTAAAAAGACACAACGCTTTCAATATTGAGTTCAAGATGAAGAATTAGTGTTTTTATAGGTGAGTGTGGGCATCTTTGTGTTAATCTTTTTTTTTTTTTTTATACTTAGTTTTCAGAATTAGCGTTTTTATAGGTGAGTGTGGGCAACTCCCATGCTTGCTTGACATGTATTGGTGTCACCGAAAAATGCCCATGTTGTGATGAATAGATCTTTGTGTTAATCTTTTTTTTTATACTTAGTTTTGAATAAAACCCTCGACAGAAAAAAGTGATTAAAATGGGTAGAAAAATTTTATTGGAACATATGAAGCCAAATACTTTAGCAAAAAGAAAAATTGATATAAAGTATTAATAGAACATGCACCTAGTATATTGTTTTCAAAAAATAATATCAAAAAAAAAAAAAAATCGAAATAAAATTTTCATAAAACTGCTTTCAATTGTAAAGTCATTTTCGATTAAAAAATTTTTTACGCATCGCTGTGTGAAGTAAAGAACCATAATTCATCATTCCCTTTATACAAGCCTTTATCTATGATGATAACATTTAATTGAAATACTGCACGTCTGCTTATATTGCTGCGTGTCTACACGATTCCCACACGTATACTAAACATATTTCATGATCATTAATATTTAATGAATAACTTATTCAATGAATATTCATTCGAAATTTTCTGGCGAATATTTGGATATTGAGAAGATTGAACGAATAAATTTTCAAATACTCATTTTTTGACCGGATCAGACCTCTAATCGCAATGAATGTTCTAACTATTCAGATGCAAATTTCTTTTGAAACTACGTTTTAGATATAGAATTGTTTCTCGCATATTCTGAAAATCATTTAGTCTTTAGTTCTTACCGTCCCGGTTTCATATGGGTGTAGTGACCCGCCAGTGTTGGCCGATGACCTAAAATGACCTATATGACCTTTTATGACCTGTCATAGATAATTTGGTCATAACGAAGGGTTGATATGACCTTATGACCTTATGACCTTTTAGTATAATAAGAAATTTTTTATTATAGTGTTTAATATGACTAATATGACTTATGACCAAGTGTTTTGAATTTGTTTACGTTCTAAATTGGGTGACTTACACAAATAGATTTACCACGTTTTGTTTTTTGTTTCTATGACTTTTTCGGTTCTGTGTTCTGTGTAATTTACTGGACAAATAAGACTAATCTTTATGACATAATATTGCATCGATTTCATTCATTTAGATTTAATTTCCATAATCAATTTATAATCTTTTTTTATTTTTTTTTATTTTTATCTGCGGCCACGAAAAAACAAAAAAAAAAAAAATACATTTATCATTTGTAATAATCAATACCAGACGACTTAAACAGGTATATAATTTTTATGATTTTATACCGCTTCTCTTATTATACTTCGTCTTACAACTATACTTGCCGGAAAAACCCAAACCATTATAAAATTAATCCCAATCTCTGGTCAAATCCATATTTCAAAAAATTTCCTTATTATATCCTCATATAGAGACATTGTAAAATTTCGAGAGTTTTTTCAATTTTGGGTTATTTGTCCGGGTTTTCCAATAAATATACTTACAGCTAAAATTTATATCGATGTTTTGAACAAATCCCATTAAAATCACGAGCGTAAAGTATATATCCAATACCAGTAATATAATTGATTTTTTTTTTTAGATATGAAATTTCTCTTGTAGATTTAATGAATTATTTTATTATATAGCATATAGATAATAAAGCATCAAAAATGTTTAAAAGTCCTTTTAAAAAAATATCAAATATATTTCGATCATCTCTTAAAACACCACCTTCTATAAATTTTAAACGATTCTTCTCACCTGTAACAAACATACCACGACCATTTAGTCCGCCACCTCCATCGATCCGTCAACAGCGTAATTTTTTTGGTTTTGATGCAATGTCATCACGGAGATCTTATACCGGCCATAAAGTGCTGGGGTTCGTATCAGATGAGATTAATGGACTTATTATTAAACATAAGAGAGTTGGGGTATTGTGAACAGGGGAGGGGGTATTGTGGTCAATCTTAATATCTTAAGATCTAGTGATTAGAATTGGATGGTTTTTATATCATTCAATTGTCTTTAAAAGACAAATCTAATGGTATAGAATCATCTAATTTTAATTAAAATATATATAATCTTTGAATGTGAATAACTTTTGATCCACTGATCCGTTTTGAATGATTTAACTGCCAAAATGGTCAACTCGATGAGACGATTCTCATGAACCTAAAATTGCTAACAGGATCCCAAGATCGTTAGATTTGTCCTGTTTAATAAATTTAAATAAGAAAATTGCCAAATCCTTAACGATCTCGGGAACCCTATGATTGGATTTTAGCGATTTTGGGCTCGTTAGAGTTTTCTCATCGAGCAGATCATTTTAGTAGTTAAATCATCTAAAACAGATCAAGTTATTCATTGTTAATACTTGACCATAATACTCCCATCTTCTAAATCTTTAGTTTTTTATACAAAATTTTTAAGTAATTAAATTTTTTTGATTTAGTAAATAAAATTAAGTAATATGATATTTTTGATTCATTTTATTATAATAAATTTAATAATAGTAAACCTATTTAATTCTAATTACTAAACCTTATTTTATTAGCTATTATATTAAAGGTGACTACAGTATTCCAACTCCTTTATATCGTTTAAGATTAATATCGCTCTTTTTTTCATCTCATTCTTTGATTCATCTTGTTCTTTTATTAATTTCGTTCATCTTGTTCTCTCAAAAATAGATACACACAAAAACAGCTTTATGATGTAGTTTCAAATATTGATGATTATCATTTGTTTATACCGTTTTGTACAAATTCTGAAGTTTTAAAGACACAATACATTGATCGAAGAACAAAAATTCTAACTGCTGTTCTAGGCGTGGGTTTTCAAGGGTTTTCAGAAACATATGTTTCAGAAGTAACATGCGAAAGACCATGTTTTGTGCAGGTAATTCATTTTCACATCCCTTAATTGATTTTATAATTATAGTACATTTACTCTTGTTATTATACCTAGGCAATTGCTTCTTCTGATGCTCTTTTTAAACATCTGGTAACAACATGGAAATTTACACCACACGAGGAATTCCCATCAACTCATTGTAATCTAGACTTTAGTTTAGATTTTGAATTTGCATCATCTATACATGCACAAGTTGCCAATGTATTTTTTGATCAAGTTAATGAATTAATAGTAACTGCATTTGAAGAGAGATGTATTCAGATTTATGGTCCATCTATAAATTTACAAGATATTGATGATGAATAAATAATTGCTATTGTTTATAGTATTTTTTATTGGAAATTACTTTATAAAAGAATTTTGCCTCTTTTTTAATAATACACGTGGCTAGTGTTTAAAATTTGATGTTCTTAAGAGAACACTAAAGTTTTTTTAATATTTAAAATAAAGTTCTTTTATTTGAGAATATTTTGTATAGATAAAATGTTTTCAAAATATTATTACTATTAAATAATTAACCTATTTTAACTTTTTTACTACTATAATTATCTGGTTTAACTTTTAAATAATGTTGTAAACAGAAATTTTCAAATGTTAATAGTACTCTAAATACTGGAGAACTGGTTTTAAATATTCGAGTTTATCACATCAAAAATGTACTTGATGTGATAAACTCGATGATAAACTTGAATTTTGATGTGATAAAACTCAAATATTTAAAACCGATTCCAACCTCTATACTGGAATTGGCCTAGATATAAAATATATATTTACAAAAATCTATGTTTTTTGCCAAATATGTTTATATTATATCTATTATATATTTAATATTATTAGAATACTGCTATTTATATATTATGCTGATTGCTTCAATTTTAGTATATAAAATTTAAAATTTTTAATTAAAAGAAATTTTAACAACTACTGTATTTAACCAAAACTTATAATTAAAGAATAATATTATTAGAAAAATCTACTAAAATTAAATAATTAGTATAAAAGGATTTTATTTGTACAAGGTGTGTATAAACATAGACCAATTGATATCTCAAAATTTTGATTATGAAATTACCTTTTGGCTACTAACAAAAAAAAATTTTTTTGTAAAATTTTGGTATAAACTATACCTTGCTCTATCCTAGACTTACTCTTACTCTAACTATAAGCAATGGTTTAATTTTTTTTATAAAATTGTTTATAGCACATGCTATACAAATTTGTAAATTAATTGTTAGGCATATTTATCCATTAGGGTAAAATATGTCCCATTAAAAAATATTAACCAAAAACTTTATATTCTTTCAATAAGGCGTGAAAAACACTCACATGGTACTGGTATAAACAATCTTTCTATTATAGCATTTAACAATAAATTAGGCAGGTTAACCTGAAATCCATGTAAACCATGCACAAAGATCCAAAGCTATAACCCAATTTCACAATTTCGCCAACAAACATTTTACTGACAACTATTTCGGTACCAAAATTTGGTCTAATTAGGGTTAGAGTTGGCTTACTTTATAGTTAGCATTGGCTAAAGGTAAATTGTCGATAAAATGGCTATCAATAAAATCTACCAAAACCAAACAAGATTATGTGCTGATCGCATAGATTTGCAATACGTATTATTAAAAAATAACAACCAAAGAACTTATATTCTTTCAAAATAAACTATGAAAAAATGCCTACATGGTACTAGTACAAACAGTCTTTTTTATTATAGTATTAAACATGATAAGGGGAGCGCCATTTATCACCTGATTTTTTAGGTAGGTAGAGGGGGTAGAGCAATTATCAGGTCCTATATATAATATTATATATATAATGTATATAAATATATATTTATATATACTATTATATATATATAATTTTTAATATTGAATAACTTTTGATCCACCAGTCCATTTTTGATGATTTAA
>QKWP01000194.1:66582-86406 GCA_003550325.1 Gigaspora rosea | reverse complement strand
AATGTTTTGTTTTTTTTTTTAGAGAACGTTGTATTTCAAAAAAAGTTAAAGGTGGGTAAAAGTTCAATCTATTGTGTGAAATATAGCTTATATATACTAAACCAAAAGTGCTAACCAAAAAAATTTTTACTATGATGCTCAAATATAACTTTATATAGATTATTCAGAGTCCTGCTTGGATAGTTGAGGAAATGATACTATTGAATTGCATTAACCATAATCGGTTTCAAGATTTTTGTTATAAAATTAATCAATGATTTGAAGTTTTCTGTACTAATATGATTAAAAATATTCAAAGAATTAGTACTTTATACATATGCAATATTAAAGAAAATGATGTCTCAAACGATGGTTTCTGTTTGCATTACTACTAATTTATGGACCCAAAACCATGATCCATATATTGGCATAATAGCACACTGGCTTTCTAAACATTTTATAATATATCAATCCTTAATCAGGATCGAATATTTCACTTATCTGCGTACAGGAGATCAGATCAAAGATTTTTTGTACAAAGCTCTTGAAAATGAAATAATGAAATATGTTTGACAAAGTTAATACAATAGTAACCAATAATGCATTATTAATAGTTAAAGCAATCAAACAATTAGGCACCACCTACTTTGGCTGTACAGCTCATACAATTCATCTTGCAGTTTCAGATGATCTAAAGAAATGTGAAACTTTGATTATATGTACAAAATCATTAAACAATTTTTTGGTAAACTATGACAAATATCGATCGTTGTTCTAAAAAATTCAGCAAGAGAAAATTGAAAAAAAAGAAAATCAATATTCTACTAATATGCATATTTTAGAGCCCATATCAAGCGATACTGCTACTAGGTAGAATTCTACTTACCTTGTTTTTTGGTGGCATTTAGAACTTAAAGAATCAGTTTTAGAATTGGCTAGAAGTTTGGTAAATGATTCTAACAGTTCTATTTGTGCTGACGGTAATAATCTAAATGAAAAAATGCTTACAGATAAAAAATGGACAAGTAGTGATTCAAAATTAAATGTGCTTACTATATAAGCATGAAATAACATTTATTTGTACATTAATTAATTGACTTGTTCATTGTTTTGAATATGCCATATGCATTATTTCAAGATGATTATATTGATTTTGAATGTTATTACTTACTATCAATGCTGGACATAGTTTGCCCATCTCTTTACCTTTTTTAAAGTTAAAATAAATCAAATAAATTTCTTTATAGTAAGGGAAAGGATAAAGAGAATTTGTTTTTTGCTTTACTATCTTTTATATTGAAAAAAAACTTAAATTAATTGAAAAAAAGATGCCTTAGATAAATTTAAGAAGTAAAAGTCTTATTTGACAAAATCAAAAGCAAAATGAATTTTTAACTAAATTATCAAAGATTAGTATGATGTCCTATCTAGTTTAGAAATAAGTTAATTGCTAATTTGCGAATGAATGAGAGCAGCAGTTAACGCAATTTAATATTAAATTTATATAGAAAAACAATCTGATTTTCCGGCATACTATATAAAATACTATAGTAAAAATCTAAATTTTTAAATTTTTTTATATATAGGTAGGTTTCTTTTAAAAAAATTTAAAAATTTTTTTAATAAAATAATAGAATATTAGTATATATCTATATAATTTAAAAATAATTTACAATTATATTTTAATAAATTATACTTACCTAGATCGGAAAACCAGATTCTAAACTTATATATAAATTATATATATAAATGCTCTCGTTTATTCGTGAACTATTAATTAAGTCTTTTAAATTCAATACAGTTAATCTTCTAATGTATTAGAAAAAGTGCACTTACAGAATGTGCACTTATGAATTGTCTGCAACAAAAGGACCTGTGTAAACAAAAGTTCTATTAAATATCTATATATTATATGCGGATCAAATAATATGCACTTATAGAAAACAAAAGTGGAGTGCACTTATAAAAAGAAATCATATGTGAGGCACACTCTTAGAAAAAAAGTAAAAAAGTGCACTTAAAGAGAGAAAGTGCATTTATGGAAAGTCACTATTTATCCTTTTAAAAATGATTATATGCTAATTCAGAATGCCCATGGGCATTAATTCAAGATGTTTTAAAGGTTTCGATTTTAAAATAATGTCCATAAGCGATATTTCATACTTAAATAGTATAATTACGGTAATCTGCCCGCACCTTTATTTAAAACATAAAAAGCTAATTAAAAATTTATTCTATTTTTTTTGCTCATATGTAGGTCTGAAAGAATTATGCCAAATTTTATGCCTATTTGCAAGAGCATTAATATTCATAGAAGGTGATTAATACCCAAATTTGAGTATAATTTATCCAATAGTATGATACCTTTTCAAAAATTTAGATCAAACAGAAAACAAACTTACAAATATTTATGTTATTGAAATATATGAAAGTCTTCATAAATTAATAGCATTTCGATAGAACAATCCAAAAATGGTTAGAAAGCTTGCTTCATTTCTAGATCCCTATTTCAAGACATTATTAGATGTCTCATCCACAATATAACAAAAAGTATTTCGAGAATTGCATGAAAAAATTGAACTTATTAATTATAAAAATAACTTACCAACTATTTATAAAGCTCCAGATACTGAAATGTTTTCTTTTTTTGATGACAGAATCGAACCTTCATCCTTTTCTCCAATTGATACTAAATTTTAAATTTATCTCTTTATTCTACAAATCCCTAAATATGATTCAAAGGATCCACATTGTAAGAAATGTAATTTATTAAGCTAGTAGAACAAGTATAAAAGTGCTTTACTTCTCCTCACAAAACAAGCATAAATTTTTTTAGCATTCCTGTAAGGGTAGTGACAGATATTATATAATATTTTAGAAAAGAGGGGGGTCTCTGAAATCTTACGTTTAATATAGAAGTTCATAATAGCCAATCAAATTTTTCTTATGTAGGGGAAAGGGGATAGGGGTATAGTAAAATTATATTACATAATATATATCACCACCCTAACCTCTATATCTTCTAAACAACTTTTTTTTGACACAAGTAATATCTAGGGGCTAGTAAAACTACAAGAGAGACAACTTCAATATTACACAAGTTTAATAGTAATGCAAAAATTGTCATTTTATATAAAAATCATATAGATTTATATATATCGTGTTCGATCAGTCAAAGTCTTGATTGTTAATTTTTTTTAGAAATAACCTGTCTACTGGGATTTCTTTTTTTTTAAAACTCAAAATAGACAAAAATAAATAATTAATCATAAAGAAATTTTATAGCTGTTCTTTTATTGTTAAAAAAACTAAATTATATGGGCTGCCATCAATAGAAATAAGGCAGATTGACATTTTAAAAAAAATTAATACCTTAACTTTCATAGTGCATATCTCGATGAATATTGAAGCCATCTTGATGATTTAATATTCAAAAGAAAGCCTATGATCTAAGCTTTCTTTTGAATATTAAATCATCAAGATAGTTTCAAAATCCATAGAGATATGCGCTATGAAAGTTAAAGTATTAATTTTTTTTTAAAATGTCAATCTGCCTTATTTCTATTGACAGCAGTCCATATATTCATATAAAATAAAAAAAATGAAGATAAGAGATCATACACACAACTCAAAGCCTATAAACTGTTCCAAACTAAAATTATAAATCTTTTAAAAGCCAAACTAGTTAGAGTTAATATAAGATTTTATTTTTTTATAATTGTAAAATCTTTCAAAAGATCTTGTAAACTTGTAAAATTTTTTGAAAGAACTTGTGAACTACAGGTTTCAAAATATTTCAGAAATTATTTTAAAAATACTTTATTCAAAAAGTGTTCGAAATAATTCAAAACATTTTCAAAATATTTTAGATGTAGAAAACCAAGCTAGATCAGTATATTTGTAATTTGTTCATACTAAGGACGTATTGGACTATATTTTCAAAA
This sequence comes from Gigaspora rosea, assembly GCA_003550325.1. NCBI lineage: Eukaryota > Fungi > Glomeromycota > Glomeromycetes > Diversisporales > Gigasporaceae > Gigaspora > Gigaspora rosea. The sequence goes on along the minus strand of QKWP01000194.1, from coordinate 82,483 downwards.
TATTTCAAAATTTTGTATGATGTCATAAGATAAAATTAGATATTTTATAAATTAAATCTTTTTTCAGTTTGTTTTTTGATTTTATTTTGATTTTCTTTTATTTATTTATTTTTAATTTTTTTTGCACTTTACAAGAACATCAGCCCTTTGCAAAAAAACCAACAACTTTTTAGCACTTTGCAAGAACACCAATTTGACTTTCATACTAACTCAGACTTTTGATACTTTGCAAGAACACACAACTGATTTTCTTAACAATTTCTAAATTTCCAAAAACACTTTTTTAAAGAAATGCGTGCAAGTTTTTGCAAGTTTTTGCAAGTTTCGCTTTATTTATTTTTTTTTTGTTTTATTTTTAAATTTTTTTTATTAATTTATTTTATTTCAATACTTTGCAAGAACAGGACCTTTACTTTCTGGCACTTTGCAAGAAAACTAACTTATACTTTTTTAGCACTTCATGACTTTTTTGGCATTTTGCAAGAACATTATCCCAGCTTTTGCAATTTCTGAATTTGAAGAATGCAAACTTTTACTTCAGAGAACTGAAGATTTGGGGCTTCGTTTATTTTTTTTATTAGTTTGCTTACATTTTTTGTTTTTTATTTGTTTTTTTTTCTTATTTTTTAATTTTTATTTTATTTTATTTATTCCTAACTTCTTTAATACTTTGTGACTTTTTAGCACTTACAAGATTTCTTTAGCAAGTTGCAAAAACACCAACACTTCTGAAAAATAGATTTTTTTATTTTTTTTACTTTTTTACTATTTTTAGGAAGTATTTAGAAAAAGAGAGTAAAATGAAGATATAGCTAATTTTTATCAAAATAAAAACAACAAAATTTATGCCGAAGGAGTAAAATATATACAAAAGGGCCTAAAATAAGTAAAAAGGAGTGCAACAGTAGAACCTACAAACCATCCCAACTGAAAAAGTAATAATTAAAATAAAAAGAAAAGAAAACGAGCAACTTCAACACCAAGATACATAAACCCAACAGTAAAAAACTCTCTCTTAGAGGACAGAAGATGTCCTCGAGGGGACAAGACAGTGAAGACGAAAATATCGGAAGCAGTCAAGTTAGAGGCGTGCCATTTATCACGTGATTTATACCATGGATACATGGGTCAGGGTAGTGATCATGTCTATATATAATATATATAATATATATATTAAATTATATACGGTATATAATATATATATAATATATGCATTATTTAATATTAAGTAACTTTTTTTGTACTGGTCCATTTTGGATGATTTTACTACCAAAATGTTCGTCTTGATGAGACGATTCTAACAAGCCCAAAATTATTAAAATCCAATCACAGGATCACAAGATCGTTAAGGTTTTGTATTATTAGTTTTATAAATTTTAAATATATATATAAATACAAAAATAATAATGCAAAACCTTAGCGATCTTATGACCCTGTAATTGGATTTTAATGATTTTGGGCTTGTTAGAATCGTCTCATTGAGACGAACATTTTGGTAGTAAAATCATCCAAAACGGACCAGTAGATCAAGAGTTATTTAATATTATATATATTTATATAAATATTATAAATGTTAGTCGTTATATTAACCAATCAGAATTGAGATTAGGGTGATCACACCATACATGGATGGGGGCGGCTATTAAGTAAAAAATATTATGTGATAAATGGCACGCCCCTTACGAATATATACAAAAAAGTAAAAAGGAAGACGAGTCAGCTCAACTAGAGTCAGATGTAGCAAGCGAAAGTATTAATGATAATGTTATGTTCGACGTGCCAAAAGATGACCAAAACAGCAGAAACAGCTTACCCCCGTCAAAAAGTGAGATGACGTCATTACCACAAACAGAAGTAAACACACAACCGAATACAGAGTTCTCAAGCCAAACAGTGAAAACAACACCAAATGAAATCGGAAATGCTAAGGAAATCGAAATAAACAACAACCAGCACGTGACGGAGATATGGAAAATGATGAGCAAAACGATATGCAGTCAGAAACACATGTAACAGAAGTAGAAGAATGAAGAAACGAACAAATGTCCTACAGTGGCGCAGTTAAGAAATCTATGCCTCAAAGACGAGAAAGTCAATTTAAAGAAATAGACATGCAATGAGCAGATTACATGATGAAAAAATTGGTACAGAGTATGAAAGATCCATTCGATGAAGAAGAGTGGCACTACGGACAGATAATAGATACACTCAAGAATGAAGAGCTCTTATGCAAATTCATTACACACAAATTATATACGATCCCCACAAGACACAAAATGCCTAAAGCAATACAACTCAAATTCAATTACCAAGACCGAAGCTTCTTCTGTACTTTCACCAGAAACATAAAAATAATGCCCGCTCATCAAATAGAGTCTGAAGCGATGTTTGACAAAGCGATTCAAAATTACAAAGGCAAACACAATATTACAGTTACAAATAAAGAAATCAGAGATCAAATCAATAGTAAAATTCAACAGAAACTAGCAATACAACACATAACCAATAGCAGGTTCAGGAAGAACCCCAAGAAATAATGAAAGTATTAAATTACTGCATAGGATTCATGAAACTACTCTAAGGTCTACAAGGTGAGATTGTATGAAAAACTGTAAAAAAAGCAATCCAAACTACGCTGTTGCCACTCCCTGAAAAACCAGAAGACATACCTGAAGATATTAGAGAGTTGCTTCCCTTTGAGATCCCAATAAAAAATAGAAACAATCTAAAATCATTACTAGCAGCCCTAAGGAAAGTTTATACCTTCACACAACTACCAAATGAATATTTTACTGAATTAGAACCCCTACCAGACAATTTTTGGGAACTGCGTGAAGAAGTGAAAGGTCTATTCCCATCCATCGACAGGAAAGATCTAAGAAAAGTTTACGGATACAAACAAAGATTAGCAGAGTACTATAAGTGGGAAGGAGATTTACCAGAATCCTACTTTAGATTACCTAAAAAGAAAATACCACTACCACTGACGCCACAAGAGTTAAACTACAAATACAGAGCAATGTTCCCTATAGATCTAACAAGGTCCAACAGAACTATAAAAGAAATTAGCGACATGCTAAGAAAGATATACTTCTTCAAGTTCATTCTCAATGACTTCTTTATACAAAAACCCAGACTGCCAAGAGACGTAAAAAGAATAATCACACAATCAAAATATAATTTCCCAATAGAAGACAAGAAGGAAGCAATTCGTTTCATAGAAGAGATTTCCATAAGGTACAACTTCACAATCCCACTTCCCAGTGACATAATGACCGTTAACCCAACAGAGAAACCAGAATTACTATGGGACCCAAGAGATGTGAAAGAGTTTAGCCTGACAATACCCATTACATCAACAGGGACAGCTAGTGGAAATATTGAGAAGTTTGAGGCCCTTATATTATTTTCATCAGATACCAGAAACATGGATTGAGATCAAAAGGAACCAAAACCCATCCGAAGAGGCTGAAGAAAACCAAAAGGAAATGAAGATAGACATGCCAGAAAACCTCGAAAAAGTACAAAGCTATCTGGACAACAACAGCATTGACAAAAACATAATTAGTTTACCTATTACACAACACGAGCAAGTAAAGAATACAATTCAGGAACTGCGCAAAATTTTTTTCTTTTCAAAACTTCCACAATTCATATTCAAACTACCACCTCTCTCTGATGCGACTTGGGACATTATTCCCTAAAGATATAAATTAATGAGTGCAAATAATAATTATAATACCCTAGATAGAATACATATCAACACACAACATACAAGATATAAACGAAGCACTAAAGTATAGAAATTGGATTGAATCCTGCTGGGACAATAAATTACACATAGTTGGAATGACTGAATAGAGCTTTGACCTGGATCAGAAAATAGTGACCTGGGCGGGTCAGACATTTATCCGGGTTATGACCTGGGTCAACGGGTCATGTGGACAATTGTAAAATTTTTTTAAATTTTTTGAAGTTACAACTATTATCATAATTCCTAGAGCACCTGTAAAAATTTGCCGAATGGTTTTTCGGGCTACCTATACAGTTATATAGTAGTTATATTAGTTAAATTGCGCAATATAGAATAGTAGGCTTTTTAATTTGATTGGATGATCGACCGAAATATGTACTACGTAAGCCACAAAAATGGATTGTTAGCCACGAATACGAATTGTTAAAGCTTGAGACCACAAAAATTTTAAAGAACACGTCTCATTTTATAAACTTTCAAAGTAATTCGGAAATTAGATGAAAGGAATGTTTAAACGTTTAACGTTTATATTTAGTTTATAAGTATAATAAATTAATTAAACGCAGCAATTTAGGCTACCTTTTACTTTCGAAAAACATTTTCTTCGTAATTTTTACTAATAAAAAATCTGACTATTATATAGGCTAATAACATGAAGTTGAGTTATATGGCTTATAAATTTTGCGATAAGGGTCAAAATGAAGTATAATAGTAGTAATGTAACCGTATAATGAACTATTGTTAAATAAATTAAAGATCAGTTTGATGTTAGAGCCCGTACTAAAAATGTGTGTTGATTATTTTTTATTGGCATCAACAGTTAAAAATAGTTTAAATAATTATTTTTTATATTTTTATTTTACTTCTTATTTTATTTTATTTTTTTTTGATTCGTAATATGTTGAGATTCTTCCTTAATAGCATTTTGGTTTGCAAGATTTTGTTCACGACAAGATTATAGATTTAGGTTTAAGCTATTGAGATTTTATGGTAAAGATAGTAAATACAGCAAAGATCCAGCAAATATTGAATTTAGTTGCTATATTTATGCATATTAGTTTCTTTATTTGCGACGATTTAGTTAAAGTTTTTAGAGTTTAAAATTTCGATAAACCATACAACTTCACGAGATGATCTACAAAAATTGACCAATCACGATGAAAGCCCGCTATGCTGAGTTTTTGCCTATTTTAAATTCTGACCTATTGACCTGGGTCAGAACAATTTTTGACCTGTGACCCACCAGGCGGGTGACCCATACGGGTCACCCAACCCAGGTCAAAGCTCTATGACTGAAACAAAACTTGCAAAATCAGGCAATTACAAGCTATTTTTGGCAAACCCATACTATGAGGCGTACATAGCAAATAGCAATGAACAAGTGATGAATAAACAAGAAGCAAGTATAGGAACAGGTTTATTAGTTAGGAGAGAGCTATTTATCACCTGATTTTTTAGGGTGGGGAGTCTGGCAATTATCAGGTCCTAATAGTAGATAACTTTTGATTGGCTAAAATTTTTTAAAATTTTTTAAAATTTTAAAAAATTTTTAAAATTTAATATTAAATAAAATTTGAACCAATAATCCGTTTTGGATGATTTTACCACCAAAATGTTCATCTCAATGAGATGATTCCAACAAGCCTAAAATCGTCAAAATCCAATTACTGGATCCCAAGATCATTATAAATTTGTATTGCTTTAATTATATTAGTTTTGTATATACTAGGTAAATGCACAGCATTGTATGTTCGGAGCCCAATACAGTATTTAATTTATATACTACAGCACTATATATTATATTTAATATCAATATAGCAATATAAGTTGATTACGTGTCTGTTATTGTTTTTGCTGATCAGTTGAATGTGATAGGTTGTAGATCACATGATGTGGCCGGACAGACAAACATTTGCTGATCAAACCCTTTTGTAAAAATAGAGAGTCCTCCGCTTGCTCCAGACTAATTAAAAATTATTATTAAAGATCTTATAAACTTTAACATTGAATAACTTGCGAACCAGCAATCCGTTTTAGATGATTTCACTACCAAAATGCTTGTCTCAATGAGACGATTCTAATGAACCTAAAATCGTTAAATTCTGATCACAGGATCCCAAGATCGTTATAGATTTGTGTTATTTTTAATTGATTTAATATATTTTATATTAAAATAACACAAATCTATAATGATCTTGGGATCCCGTGTTTAGAATTTAACGATTTTAGGTTCATTAGAATCGTCTCACTGAGACGACCATTTTGGTAGTAAAATTATCCAAAACGGATTGCTGGTTCACAAGTTATTCAATATTAAAGTTTATAAGATCTTTAATAATAATTTTTAATATATACAAAACTAATATAATTATTAAAGCAATACAAATTTATAACGTTCTTGGGATCCAGTGATTGGATTTTGACGATTTTAGGCTCGTTGGAATCGTCTCATTGAGACGAACATTTTGGTAGTAAAATCATCCAAAACGGATCATTGGCTCAAATTTTATTTAATATTAAAGTTTAAAAATTTTTTAAAATTTTAAAAAATTTTAGCCAATCAAATTGCAGTATTTATGATCAGGTAGGGGGGGAGGGTAGCCACTTAGTAGCCCTCCTCTTATAAAATCACTGCAGCCCTATATAAACTGCATAAAAACAATGCATAGTACAGTACTGGCCGTCGATTTCTTTTTTCCGAAAAACCAAAAAATAAGAATTATATTAATATACCTCCTTAGTACAAATAAAGAACTAAATATACAAACTCAAAAAAAAGTACAGGAGTGGGTCCTACAAGCAATATCAAGAAACTATGAAACGTCAGTGATGGGAATTTTAACTTCGATAGAAATAAATATAGCAAAAATATAATACCACTAATTAAAGAGATAGAACAAATGGAAATGTTTAGCCTACTACAATATCACGATATAACGGAAGAAACATGGTCTAGGAAGGAAATGAAGAGTCAGATAGATGACATTTACATATCACACAATCTGATACTCTTGGTAACGAGACCCGAAATAAAGAGTGCAGAAAGAATTATGGACAGCGACCACAAGATCCTACATGTGGAATGGCAACCTAATCCCATAAAGCAATACTGCACAAAGAAAAAGAAAAGAGCAATTTACTTATATAAAGAAATGACGGACGAGAAATAGGTGAATTTTTCAAAATCAATAGAAAAAAGCCTAAAAGACCGAGGCAAACTAGAAGTCGAGAAGATTGATACGGAAAAGAAATTAAGTAGACAGTAGAACAAGATTGAACAAGCAATTAAAAAAGCAGCAGATGAGAATATCCCGAAAACAAAGATAGCACCTAAAACCTTCTATGCGTTCTCAACAAAAGCAACAAATTTACACTCTGCACTGAGAAAGATAAACGCAGTAATAAAGAATGTGCAAAAAGAAGGAATACGACAAGAACGGAGAGAGCTACTAAACCAAGAAATCAAAGAAACCAGTAAAATGAGTCAGCTGAACTTCACTCTAGAAATAGAAGAAAATGATTCGAAGAATAAAGTAAAGGCAAAAACGGAATTACTAAAGGGATATCAGAAGAGTATATATAAAGCAAGAAAAATAGAAAACAACCTAGTACACAAACAAGAGATCGAGAAACATATTCAAAAAAGATATAACAACTTCGAAAATAATACCAAAAAGATGATCAATAGCGTCCTGCAACGACATAGAGAACCGGTAATCATCAATAGTATCGCACATGAAAATCAAATGATAACTGAACCGAGAGAAATAAAAAACAAAATTAGAACCTATTTCGAAAAGTGGACCAAACAAAATCTTCCTGACGATCAAAAATGGCAAGAATGAAAAGGAGCGTTCGAACCTTTAAAAAGAATAAATGCGAATTGGTACGAAGGTATACAGAACCTGATAGATCTAAAAGAACTCGAAGAAGTAATTACAGAAGCCCCATTAGAGAAAGCAACTAGGCCACAGGCAGTCTCTAATGAAATATTAAAGAAACTAGACAATATGTCAAGACAGGAAATCTTAAAGATTTTTAACGCATGCTTAAAGTTACAGGAAGTGCCCAAGGGTTGGAAATGAAGTAACATATATCCCATAGTGAAAAAAGAAAAATTTTCAGAACAATTAAACGAAACACGACCAATAACTTTAATAGAACATGTCAGAAAACTCTTAACCAAAATCATAATGAAAAGGTTAAGTAACAAATTGAGTAGATATCCTATACTTAACGAACACAACTACATAACGTTGCCGCACACATCAACGAAATTACCTATATCGACGATTACACATATAATCGAAGATGCACAAGTAAACGACAAAGAGATGTGGATGCTAAGTCAAAATATATTTAAAGTATATGATTCGATACACATTCCTATGCTAAAGAAAGCAATGCTAAGACTAAAAATACCTAAAGAGATAACAAACCTAGTAATAAGCATTTTTAAAGGCCGAAAAAATGCAGTAATTACAAATTTTGGAATGATGAGTACCTATGACGTTGAAGATAGAGTAGATCAAGGCGAGACAATAGCACCATTATTATAGCATATATATTATGATCCTTTACTATCAGAAGTATACGAAAAGATCCAAGGTTATACATTGGAAGTAGAATATATAAAAGGTGGTAATGACAAAGTGATCTCATGTAGGCGACCCGCAATAGCTTACATGGATGCCACTGTATGGATAGCACAAACTCGAGAAGAGCTAGAAAGCATAATTGAGATAGCAACTTCTTTCTTCAAGTTAACAAACATTAATGTAAACACACAAAAATCAACACTATTAATAAAGAACCTCTCAACCAAATTAACAAACATAATATACAAAAACACAGAGATAGAGGCAATTAACCACAAACAAATATGTAGAATTCTGGAATGTTGGTACACAGTAGGGACAAGCAAGAAACCTATAATTCAAGCTATACAAGAAGAAGTGGAGTATACAATAAAGAGAATAGCAAGGTCGAAAGTAACCGAGAAGCAAGCAGTGTATATTATCAATATGGTCTTATTGGCCAAATTGTCATACAGAGTTCAAAATGTAGTAATACCATACAAAACATCCAAAGAAATAACACAAAGATACACAACAGTAGTCAAAAACAAAGCAGGACTGGCACTAACAATACCAAACTCAACAATCCACCACTATAAATTATACGGGCTAAAAACAGTAAAAGAAAAACAAACATTACAACACATAGCGATGTTACATCGCCAACTTAACCACAAAAACTTCGAGAACTCTATACTCAAAATAAGGCTACAACAAATCCAAAATGCTGCAAATACTAACAAGTCGATACTCGAACACTATAGCTATATCCTAATAACAAAGGAAAGTAGAACAACTACAACAGAAATGTTACGTCATTTGGAGGAAATGGAGATAACGATCTGGCGAAATGAGAGAAATGAATGGCCAAAATAAGATAAAGAACAGGGGACCCCAATCAATAACATATTAATAAAAATCAAAAACCACGAAAAGATAAAAACAAGATGCAACAAAATGAATCTAAAATATACAGAACAATGTACAAGAAGAAATAATAGTGCAACACTAGAATGGTTTAATCTACCACAAACAATATCAAGAGCGATTAAAGGAAAAGAACCAAAGTGGTACAAGAGGACCCCAAACAATATATATAGAGGTTACATTGAAATTTTGGCTAAAAAGGTTACTTTTTTACAAAAATGTTACATTTGAAAAGTGGATATTGGTCAAAAGGTTACATTTAAAAGTGGATAAAAGCTTTTAATGTTATATTATTAAAAGTGGATAAAATTAATAAGTTTTAAATAGGTTGTATTTAAAATTTGGATAAAGAAAAAATTTTTTAAAAAAACCTTTTTTTGAAAAAAAATTTTTTTTAAGAAAAATTTTTTTTTGAAAAATTTTTTTTTAAGAAAAATTTTTTTTTGGAAAAACTTTTTTTTTGAGATAAATTTTTTTTTGAGAAAAATTTTTTTTTGAGAACTTTTTTTTTGAGAAAAATTTTTTTTAAGAAAAATTTTTTTTTAAGAAAAATTTTTTTCTTAAAAATTTTTTTTTTAAGAAAAATTTTTTTTTAAAAAAATTTTTTTGAGAAAAAAATTTTTTTTGAAAAAATTTTTTTTAAAAAAATTTTTTAAAAAAAAGTATTGTTATATTTAATATTTGGTTAAAATTTATTAAATATTAAAGCTTATATGTAAAATATGGTTAATTAGCTCTAATAAAAAGTGGATAAAAATTTTAAAAAGTTTATATTAAAGCTAATGTAACCTCTATATGTATTGTTCGGGGTCCTGGTACAAGGAACTAAAAAACGAAATAGAAGAGATATACATAAAAGGGAGTGAAACACTAATAACACCAAACCCCTGGACAAGCAAAGATACACTGATTAAAATGGACTGGTTAATAGAAAAAGCAAACAATAGAAACTTTCTAGGATGAATAACATCAATAAAAAATGGCATGGTAGTGGTAAATCACTGGATAATACAAAACCCAAACTACCAGTTGGTACCGTGTAAGAGCTGTTATCAAAACAACGTAAATTTAGAAAAAATAAAATGCACGAAAAAAATAAAAACCAACAACGTAAGAATAGTAAAAGTAGACAGCAAGAAAAGAATTAAAATAGACCCAAAAGATCTAAAACAAGTCCAAAGATCATACGAAAAAGAAGAAGGTAAAAAGGATACAACAATTAAAAAAGAAAAAACAATCTCGATATTATGAAACAAAGTGAAGAGAATAAGAAGATCGAAGAAATGACGAACGAACTATGGGAAAGAAAAAAATAGAAGTCGAAATGAAAATAGATAAACGAATCGAGAATAATACACAGAAATATTCGGTACTATCCAAATGACACAGAAAAAGTGCCAATGGAAACAACAGTAATTGAATGGCCTACAATCGCAAAGAATTTCATAGCAGCATTAATCCAAACAGCTGTAATAGGCCCAAAAAGATGTCATATCAATGTCAAAATAAAAAAGAAAGAAAGGTTACGCAAAAAGACAGAAGAAATCTACGCAACAGAAATACACAAAGTACACGAATTGCAAGACTTCATGAACTGGACTAGCTGGATTTCCTGGAAAACCTTAATCATCAGAAAAGCATCAAATACACATTCGAAACAATAAAAAAAAACAGTATAAATGAGAGACAAGACAGATACAAATTAACCGGTAATATAAACCACACAAACATACGACAAGACATTTTTCAAATAGAATGGAATGATGCAAGAGTCGAACACAGAACAAGATGATTTCTACGACATATATTTAACGCCGAACAGACAGCAAGATGGTAGTCACAGTCAAGGATGCAGATATGGGACGACCTAAGAACAGAGGCAGATTGGTTTACATTCTTCAACTATGTTAATTACAATTGTAAACCCATAACAAGAGAAACAAATCCCAAACATTCAAGACTTAAATCCTTCAAGATCAAATTGTTAATGGAAGAGCTACCAACAAACGAAGTCCTACATAACTGCATAAAGACAAAAGAATTAATTCACAATGCCCAAGAGGATGCGAGGAAACCGAAAGCAACTACTATCTATTGGCTTGCACTGAAAATACAACAAGTCTAAAAAGACTTATACGGGAAATGATCACTAAATTACTTAAAAAACAAAAAATATACTCTGAGGTAGTATTAAATAATATCGAAAGAACAATAACAAAATCAATTTGCATTACCGATAAGCAAATAGGTACGACAAGAGTAACACTAGGAATTATTGAGAAAAAAGAAACGAAAGAGATAGACAAATTACTAAGAACCAAAAAAAGAAAAAAAACTTATCATCGATAGCGAAGAATATTTACGAAAAGATATAGATGGAAAGAAACCGAATAAACTCAACCGTATCCAAAAGAAGTATATCAGAAGGACAAGAATTTAAGACTGTTGCAGGAGAAATCCAAAAAAGTAGAGCTTGTACCTGTATAAGAGTCACCCAGGTAACCCGTTAGGCACCCTTAATCAGATTATAGTTATCGTTAACCGGGTAACCCGTATATCAATAAACATGTTATTATGCGCATTAAACTAAACACGTATTACGTAGTGTATTATATAATGTCATATGAAAGCTTCATATAATTTTATATCAGCCTGTTTAATTAATATATACATGTATTTTTCATTTATAGATATTACTTTTTAAACAGATAAATAAACATAAGTTTAGTTAAATAGCTAAAAGCAATATTGAATTAAAAAGATATGTAACCCGTTAAAGTTGTATTGTAAAATAGGTAGTAAATTCAACCTCAATATAACATTATGCATCACGGCACTCTACAAAGGATCCTGGCCCATATATATATTTTTTTTAATTTTAATCACTAATTGCTTTATTTATTTTAGTATCGTTATGCTACTATATGCCGCTCGCGTTTTGTCATCATGCATAAAATCGTTATGCATAAAATCATTACGCATATGATCGTTATGCATAAAATTAGTTCGCATAAGATCGTTATATATAAAATCGTTTTGCATAAGATCGTTATGCATAATGTTGTTTCTTTTCTAAGGGTATATCAAATTTAATGATAAATAGTTCAATGATAAATTGTTTCATAATTGCAGAGGAGTAAAAAACTAGAAAAAAGCGAGTTAGAGTATTAGTAACTGAAATTTGTATAAAAAGACATGTAAAAAAACTTGGTAGAGGTATATTTTGAACGCCTCTAATACTTATCTTTCAATAAAGCCTATATTCTCTTAAAACTCGTACTTGACATATTGTTAATTGAGCAATTCGATTACAAAATCATAATTTTAAAATTACATAACTCTTATATTACTTTCATCATATAATTTAACCTTGTATTCAACTAAAAATAGTGCAAGCTTTCAAGAAAATACATATATATATGAAAGTACTAGCAATAATGATAGTAATAATGTAAGTTCTTCTGCAAGCACATCGACCAGTACTAAAAAAAAGTGAGGCAGAAATAAATCGAGTTTCGTATGGAAGCATTTTAAAGTAATTGGAGCTAAAGATGTATGTCAAGTCATGATTAAAAAAAATAGAATAGAAAAAAAATGTAATACAGAATATTTTCATGATAATTCAATATCAAATATGATCGCTCACTTATGATCATCACATAATATCTTGGATAGCAAAAAACTAAAGATCGAAATACAAAAAAAACAACAAACTACATTACCTGAAATGATTAAATCTAACACCTCACACAAAGGTAATAGAAGAAAAGAAATTATTAAAGGAGTTATCGAATGGATTCTTCTTGACAATCAACCTTTATCAGCACCAAGAAAAAAAGGATTTCGTCGCATGATGGAAATAATTGATCCCAAATTTTGCCATCCTTCTAATAAATTAATAAAAAATGAAATAATATTATATTATTTGAGAAATGTAGATCTTCTTCGACAAGAAATTGCATCTTTGTGCGAAACTGCTGCAATAACAGCAGATTTATGGACTTCACGCAATAATCAGGGTTATATTGGAGTTACTTGTTACTGGGTAACTCCTAATTGGTCACTCTATAGTGTGTTATTGTGTTGTGAAAAATTACTATACCCCCATACTGCTGAGTCTATTCATCAATTTCTTCTAAATAAATGCACTGAATTTAATCTTGAAGGTAAAATTGTATGTGCTGTTACTGATAATGGTACTAATATGATTAAGGCTATGCAATTATGGAATGTTGTAAGACTTCCATGTGCTGCGCACACTTTGCAATTGATAGTGAATTTTGCTCTGCAAAAAATTCATCCACAAACCAAAAAAATAAAAAAATTAGTTATTTTTTTAGCTCATCAAAACAACATGAAAGGTTAGAAAAAGCCCAAATGATGGTCATGGAATGGGATTGTTTGACTTTATTCAGTTCAATTGATACTGAGGTTTATTTCGAAGAAGAAGAGGTGGGTAAAATTAATGATAGTGATAGTATAGAATTTGAGGAGCAATTAAGTGAAAATATTATTACTAAACCTCTTCATCCAATTAAAGATTGTCCAACAAGATGGAATTCTAAATCTAAATATCAGTCTTGGAAAAGACTATTAAAATTAAAAGATGCAATTATTTGGTTAGAGGCTAATTTAAATATTTCCTGAAATTTGGATGACAAAAAAGATGGAAAAAACTTAGTCGCTATTTACCTAATGAAAATGAATGGGCATTAATTGAAGAATTGGTTAAGATCTTTGAGCCATTCGATCAAGCAACTGAAACATTTAGTACTGAAAAGTACCCTACACTATCAGTTGTATATCCTATTACTGAACTCTTAAAATTTCAGTTCGCAATAGATCCAAATCAGCCATTAGTCGAAAATAACCTTAATGAAGAATATGGTAAATTTATTATTTTTGTCTTAATGTTATTAATTTGTTTTAAGTAATTTAAAATATTAATATTTAAGATTACTATTATTTAGAATCAATAGATAGTAATAGTGATAGTGAAAATGAAGAAAAAGATTACTATAAAAATACCTTTGATGTTCAATTAACAATTGCTCAAGTTAAGCAAGCAATTTATAATTCACTTTGGAACTATTGGGGAGATCAAAAATACACTGGCCTTCTAGCAACCTTACTAGATCCACGACTCAAAAAGATGCATCCTTGGCCTGACCATATAAAAAAAGAAGCAATTAAAGTATGCTGTGAGGAATTTAATAATATTGCTAGTGAACAACCTATACAAATTGCATTTTCCAATATTACTTCACCCACCAATTACTTTGCATCGATCTTTGATAATAACAGTGATAATAATAATAATACATCTATTAGTTAACTAGACAAATATTTAGATGTTAGTAAAGTGCCTATTGCATCACAAGCAACTCAGCCTTTATTATGGTGGAAAGAATAAGAAAAAGAATTTCCAAATTTAAGCAAAATGGCAAAAAAATATTTATCAATTCTGGCTACTTCAGTGCCAAGCAAATGCTTATTCTCAGGTGCGGGTAACCAAGTAACCCCCAAACGGACAAGTCTTGACCCAAAGTCTGTTTCACAGATTTTATTTCTTAAAAGAAATAATAATATTATTAGTATTTGATTACAATTTTCACTTTTGAATTTAGAATTAGTAAATACCTTGCTCTTTAGTGCATATTTATTTTTTTTATGTTTTATATTTTATGCGATTATAGTATAGATTTTTCTTTTCATGTTCGTCTATATAAATATGTATTTGGATCTTTCTAATAAATTAAACTGGGCATATAATATTACACATTAAGAGTAGAACGTGCTCTATAGTTGATATTATGTGTAAGAAATAGCAAAAAACTATTATATATAAAAAGGCAGGTTTACAATACTTTTAAAATAAATGGTTCGAAATGAAAATTATATATCCTGATAAAATTTTATACGTATTAAAATTAGAGATCGATTTACTTAAAAAAAATTACATACCTTTTGTACTAATATATTCACATCTTTATTATATAAACAAAGCTAAGCCATAAACCGAGCAAAGCGTAAAGTTAAGTCACACCTTACTAAACCATAATTAAGCCATTACGATTATTTTAGTGAAACAGATCTGATAACTTCACACTAAAAATAGTGCATCACACAATACGTCTCATTGGGGTATTCTGTCAACTATAGGTATTTTCAAATATACTTTTATAACCAACAAAAGCCAAATTTGGGTTTTGTTGAAAAAAAAGTATATTTGAAAATACCTTATGTAAATCAAACCTATATATGGTACTATATGAAAATTAACTAGTACCAATTTTTTTCGAAATAGTGATTGAATTATTTATCACTTTTATATATATTTCAATAGTAAGAAATTGACTTGCGTGCTTTTAGATATTTAGAGTGAATCGCTTTACTTTTTTCGATGATTTTAATATAAATCTATTTCTAAACACTTTTACAAATTTTTTAACTAATTTGTTATAAAAGGTGTTTAAGTATCGATTTATGTTAAAATAATTGAAAAGTAAAGCTATTCGCTCTAGACATCTAAAAACATACAAGTCATTCCTTACTATTAAATTATATATAAAAAGTAATAAATAATCCCAGCCACTCACTATCTTGATCACTATCCTGTTCATTAAATTCTTTCATATAATAC
>QKWP01000194.1:36625-52725 GCA_003550325.1 Gigaspora rosea | reverse complement strand
TTTGAGATAGTAACCAAGGACTACTGGTAATATACCCAACCGATCGACAGGAAACGGTTACCGTAACACAGGTCTATTTTTCCAAAGCGTCGCCAGTGGGATTTGAACCCTAGACCTGCCACTTGGGGGTGACAACTTACCAACTTCCCTAAGTCGCCATACCCTTTATATATATAATTATAATAAAGCAATTTAATTATTATTTATATATTTATTTATATATTTATTTAGGGAATTGCTATTCGCACCATAGATTTTTGCTATTCGCACTATGGTTATACAAGTATTTCTATTTTTAGAAATCATGCACTTGTGTTATACAAAGGCCCGATATATTGGTTTTGCAAAAATAATTTTTGGTTATACGCTACTAATGTTGTGTAACTTTACACAAGTCTAATTTTGGTAACTAAACCTGGGTCGGCCAGCATTAAGCTTAATACTGGTAGGCACTATCATGATAATGCCCCGGCGGGGTTAGACATAATTCCGGCTCACCCTAACCCTAAATCTAGCCATTTAGAGTTCCTAGATTTAGGGTTAGGGTGGGCGGAATTATGTCTAACCCCGCCAGGGGCATTATCATGATAGTGCCCACATTAGTATTAAGCTTAATACTGGCCGACCCAGGGTTAGGTTACCAAAATTAGGCTCGTATAATATTACACAACATTAGCAGCATGTAACTAAAAATTATTTTTGAAAAAACAATGCACTAAGCCTTTGTGTAACATAAGTGCATATATTATTTTGAATTCTAAAAATAGAAATTCTTGTGTAACTATGGTGCGAATAGCAAAAATCCATAGTGCGAATAGCAATTCCCTTTATTTATGTAGTATTTATCTTTAACCAACCCAATTTCATTTTGTCTATTTTAATCATATCCCTAAATTTAACCTCACTTCTAACTATAGACAGCCCGATCACTAACTCTATAACTAAAAACCACTTCTAACCACCCAATCCCTAACCTTATATTTAACTAAAAACCACCTGATCCCTAACCCTAAACCTAATTCTAAAATCTATTTTTACCTGCCTGATTCCATTTCTAGTCTAGCCTTAAACCCAATTACTAACTAAAAAACTCATTCCTAACCCTAATCAAGTTCTATTCCTTACCCAAAACCTAACATTAATAAATCAATTATTATTCGCTTCGTATAATTTCATTCAAGTTCACAATCAAAAACATAAATACTTACCCTTATAGAGTTGGCCGAAATTACGATTCAAAAGCTCCTGCCAAAAATTTAAATTAATGTTAGCTAGAATTACAATTAGCAGAAAATAATCGACCCTGATCCGGATAATTTATACTATATATGGCGAAATATGGTATGATCATTTGCTCTATCACGCAAGGTAACAAAAATTGTACAGTACCAACCTATGTACATATGTACGTACATACATATGTATAAACATAACAGATAATAGCCCTTATCCTATGATGTTGAGCAAAAGAAATAACCATTGGGACATATTTGTTTTTCCAGAAAGCTGGAAAGTAGAGTCGCGTTTCTACTTGTGATTAGGTATTCCCATGCCCTTTTCTTTGAAAACTTGAAAACGATGCTGACGAAAACACAGTAAAGCAACAATACGTCACTACCACAAGCGACGAAATCAACTTCCACAGTAAAATCGGTAACGATGGCACCTACACAATTTTATGGAATCACCCAAATGACGACGGCACCTACACAATGACGCGGAACTACCCAAACGACGAAATCCACAATCACAGGAACACCTAAACGGCGACGACACTAAAGCAACGAATTTACATCAAGACTCCTATAACACAACGATACGAAACGACTATGAACAGCAATTCTAGCGACGATGACACATTTATAAGCACCTAAGGTAAACAAAAAAAACCAATAATGATATGATAATCATTATTTATATATCCTGTGATTGTTATGTTATACAAAAACGCAGATACAAATATTTAATATACCCTATGGGTACATCTATATTAACTCTTTTTTTTAATATATTTTATTTAATTTATTTTCCCAGTTACACTTTTCAGGAAATACGGTAACTTCGTCGTTGGCATTGTCCATTTTTGAGCAACCTTTCTTTGTCGTTGGTGGCGTAGCAACTTCTATCGCCGGTTGTTTGTTGATGGCGCAATTTCTTTCGTTGTCTATTTAGTGCGTGTATTTGTTCATTGTTAACGTTGTTAGTTAGTATCGTGTTTTAGTTCGAATACTAATATCAAGTTTTTCTTTTTTAGGTTTTTCAGATAACAGTTTTGGATTTTGGCGTTGGAGTCGTTAGTTGGTGCTTCGTTATTAGTGTTGACTATTTCAGCGTATTATTTGTCGCTAGCGGCATTGGTGTTTTTTCTTTTGTCATATTTTTGTTGCCGCGCCCTAGTTTTAAAAACTACTCTTTAGTTTTTTTTTTTAGGTTCTTCAAGTGATTTCGTGATTGCCTCAACTGATTTCAACGTTGCTTCAGGTGCGTTTCAGAGAATTCGTTTTGGTGCCTGTTAGTTTTTTTGAACGTTTCTTGTATGACTACATGGTGTCTTGTCGCCGATTTTGATATTGCTTCGGGTATATTTCAGGGTTTCTTGTCATAGATTTCATTTTGGGTGCTCTGTCAGTTTTCTTGGGTGCTCTCTGTGCGAGTTTGCGGTTGACTTAGGTGTCTTGTCGCCGATTTCAACATTACTTGGTGCGTTTTGGGGTGTTTTGTAGATTTTACTTTGTTAGTTTTCTTAATTAATATATATGTAGTTGCTGATACTATGAATAGCAAATTGGCAATTTGCTAGCATATATATTAATTAAATTTAAAATCTATATATGATTGTAGACGGTATAAATATAAGTAGTAAAACCTCTGGCAAGCTCTAGCCATACAAATGTGATGGATAACTATCTTGCTAAGTCTGTTGGCTTATATTTTTTATATATCTTTATCTTCCGGCTCACTATGAGATCATTGATTTTAATTGATAATCCATTTCCGAATGAGGGAACCATATATAACCATATATAGTAAATTGTGACGCACATAACTATGAGATTTACTATAGTCAAAAATGCCATTTCACGTAAACAATAGTAGGTTTACATTAGTCAGGAAATCATTTTATGCCAATATCTCTGCAACTACTAAACAGATTTTAATGATATTACTATATTAAAATCAGAAAATAATGCTCTACAAGATTACTTAGAAATTGAAGATATATTTACTTAGTAGAAAAATGACTTCACTTTGTCATGAAGTGGCATTTGTGGCTTAGCAATTTTATATAGTAAATTATATAGATCTGCGTGTCGCAATTTACTATGTATGGCTTATTTGGAAACAGATTATCAATTAAATTCTTTTATATTTATTTTATTTTTTATATTTTATTTTTAATTAATATATATGTAGTTGCTAATATTGTAAATAGCAAATTGGCAATTTGCTAACATATATATTAATTAAAAATTATTACTTTTAGGGTTAGGGTTAGGGCATATTACTGTAGTTAGCATTGGATTTTTTTTAATATAAATTATGTAATTAAGGTTAGTTCATTGGATTCTTGTTAATTTTGTATTAATTGTATAATTGTATTAGCTAAAAGCAAATGCTTAAAATGTTTGTTATTTATATTATATAAATAAAAAATTTTAAATGACTTAATTAGTATGTATATTTTTAATAAATTAAAAGTAAAATGAAGTAGTAATATTATATTTTTACAGAATTTATATATGCGATATATACCTGATATATATATGGCATATATACTATATGTGTACTATATGTGTCCGACATGTGTCCGATATTCTACATGACTCTATACATATCGGGTACCCTATAATATATATCGGGTACATGATGCATTACAGAATTTATATATGCGATATATATATGGCATGTATACGGTATGTATACTATATGTGTACTATATGTGTCTGATATGTGTCCGATATTCTGCATGAACTCTACACATATCGGGTATGTGTATAAATATATCCTACACATATCAGTCACATATCACATATATATAGTATACATATCGGGTACCTGATATTATACCAATGTGCATCGTTTTGACCTGTGCTGTATAGTGATTTGTCTAGAGGTCAACATTTTTTTCTCATGGAACTCCTCTAATAGGGCGTTTGGTATGCAAGCCAAGAGCGTTAATATACAAGATAACTAGCAGAAGGTGCCCTTGTACAAAAAATCTTGGTGTGGTATGAGTATACATGAAGACGAAAGCATTTCGGGTTCTAAAACCCGAAATTAAAATTTGAAGACGAAATTGTTTTTGACCTATTTTACTTGAAAGACGAAATTATTTAATACTTTTTTTGAATAGACGAAATTATAAGGAACATATCTATATAAATTTTATTTGCTCTTCTTTATAAAAAATTTTAATTTTCTCTAATAAAGACGAAATAGGCCTTTTTTAAAAATCAATTTCGGTGGCATCACTAGATGTGGGTAGTAAAACCCACTTCGTCGACAAAACTATTTGGCCATTATTTCAAAGAAGAACATATAGGAAACAACAAAATATATGTTTTTCGCAAGCTGCACTTTTTTATCCAAACAAGTGGTTCCTTTTTTACTTTTTTTCCACTTCTTTGCCGATCTTTTAAAATTTCTCGAAAAAAGTGAAAATTTGGTTTACTCCTTTTAAAAAATCGGTATTTTTTACTTACCAAATTCGGTCAGTCTAGTGGATTGCAATACATGTTTTAGATATGGCGCTAGTACATAGGATCAGTGATCCGTATGTCGTTTGAAAAGTCAGAAAGAATTTAATGTTAAGTTTTAGCTTTACAATAGAAATATACAAATGTTGCATTTGTTAGGGAGCTTCCAGAAATCAGCTGATTTCTGTGTGGGTGGGTGGGTCAGCTGAAGTATCAGGTGTAATTCCGGCCAAAATTTCATTATTCCGGCCAAAGTTGCAAAATTATTTTTAATCAAAATTATAGATTTATTAATAATATTTAATAATTAATAACTTTTTATCTACCAGATCAAATTTGATGATTCAACTACCAAAATGATCCTCTAAATGAGAGGATTCCAAAATTGTTAAAATCCAATCACAGGATCCTGTGATCGGAATAAATTTGTCCACCATGGTATTTTGCTATTTCCACTATAGTTCCACAAAAAGTTACTATTTTTAGATTTTTTTCGATTTCAAAGTGCCTGTTTTGGGGCATATACTTTATTCGGTTTATGCATCTGGATTCTACATGGATGAGAGTATAACTAGCCACACGTACACTTTTGTTGTCTAATTTAAGTGGTCCGCCCGAAGGTTCCATACTAGATACCATACCTGCAACCCAACTATAGAAATTGCCTATTTAAACACTCTGATCTTCAGTTTCTCACCTAGACTTTCAACCGATTCGCCGGATATCTGTATTACCTGTGCAGTCAGTAGTGCTCCTAGGTCCGGTCCGGGTCCGGTCCGGGATCAGACCAGACTCAGACTTTAAATTTTACTAATTTCAGACTTCAAACTAGACTCAGACTCAACTATAAGTCTGGTCTGGGTCTGGTCCGAAGTCTGCAGACTGGTTTGAGTCTGAATATATTTATATATATTTTTTGGCGCTGAACAAGTTTACTTAGTGCATTTTGTTAGAATAAATTAGTAAAATTTTATGAATCATAAGATTTTATAGAATTTTACTAATAAAATTTTATAAAATCTTATAATTCACAAATATTTATTAATTAATTCTAACAAAATGCACTAAGTAAACTTGTTCAGCACCTAAACATGCATCAAAACGGCTGTTTTGTTTTTATTTTACTTGTAATTTAGAGATTTGATGCACAATTTTGGATTTTTGATCAAAAAAGACAAATTTTAACATCTTATCTCCAAATTTCAAGTAAAATAAAAACAACCCTGCCGATTTAATGTATTTTTAGGTGCTAAACAAGTTTACTTAGTGCATTTTGTTAGAATTAATTAATAAAAATTTGTGAATTATAAGATTTTATAGAATTTTATTAATAAAATTCTATAAAATCTTATGATTCACAAAATTTTACTAATTAATTCTAACAAAATGCACTAAGTAAACTTGTTCAGCACCTAAAAATACATTAAATCGGCAGGGTTGTTTTTATTTTACTTGAAATTTGGAGATAAGATGTTAAAATTTGTCTTTTTTGATCAAAAATCCAAAATTGTGCACCAAATCTCTAAATTACAAACAAAATAAAAACAAAACAGCCATTTTGATGCATGTTTAGATGCTAAACAAATTTACTTAGTGCATTTTGTTAGAATTAATTAATAAGTATTTGTGAATTATAAGATTTTATAAAATTTTATTATAATATTCTATAAAATCTTATGATTCATAAAATTTTACTAATTTATTCTAACAAAATGCACTAAGTAAACTTGTTTAGCGCCAAAAAATACATATAAATATATTCGGACTCAGACCAGTTTGCAGACTTCGGACCAGACCCAGACCAGACTCAGACTTGACTAAAAAGTCTGAATATAAAAGTCCGAAAATCAGACCAGACTTAGACTTGACTAAAATCTGGTTCGAGTCCGGTCTGTAGGAGTACTAGCGGTCAGTTCAGACACCCAGGTCTGTTTTTATAAGATCCCTTAGGACTCCTTCTTATACCTGAAAGTACAATTTGGCTTATCCTTAACAGAAAACTTGGTAGAGCAGTACCTGTCCTACCAGGTATTCACCTACTCTTCGGTAACTTAAACATTTACCGAGGCGAACAACTTGCAGTCAGGGGATACTCTGCAACCGCTACCATTACCTACTTCTGCCCTTATAAGGTCACTCCAACCCCGGTACCCACCATTACTTTTCTACTGGTCCTTCACTATTTTTCTAGACTTCCAATCTAGTTGGCCTGGAAGGATTGATCTACCTGGCATTAGGTGCTATATAGTTTTTCTTGCTCTGGTACCTACTTTTATAACATAGGTCCTTTTTCTCCAGTATCCGATCTGGTGGCCAGGTTGGTAGACCTTGTCCCTGAGGTCGATGTCTGGTTTTTCGGCTCCAGTTCAATATTCCAGTTTTGGTAGCACCGTTGAAGATTTTTACTATCTTCTTATTCGGGTCTTGCCAAATAGATTTCTGTTTCCCCGATTTCTTGGATTTGTCTGTATCACAAAATACAACTTTGTCCGAAAGCTCCTATTCGAGATAGTAACCAAGGACTACAGATAATGTACCCAACCGATCAACAGGAAACAGTTATCGGAACACAGGTTTATTTTTTTCAAAGCGTTGTTAGTGGAATTTGAACTCTAGACCTGCCACTTGGCGGTGACAACTTACCAACTTCCCTAAGTCACCACACTTCGCTATTTTTAGATTTTAATATAATATTGTATATTATAATTTTAATTATTTTCAATTGGTCCAACTTGATTTAGGTTACCAAAACAAGACTCGTATAATGTTATACGATATTAGCAATATATAACCAAAGTTATTTTTGTGAAACAATGCAATGGGCTTCTGTATAATATACGTGCATATGTTGTGTAACTAGTATATGTACTGTGATTGGATGTTGTTTTGAACCTAAATTTAAAATTAAGGTGTGCCGAAATTATATCTAACCCGCTGGGGGCATTATCATGATAGTGCTCACCAGCATTAAGCTTAATACTGGCTGACCCAACCAAAATAAAACTTGTGTAATATTACACAATATTAGCAGTATGTAACCAAAAATTATTTTTGCAAAAACAATGCACTGGGCCTTTGTGTAATATAAGTGCATATATTATTTTGAATTCTAAAAATAGAAAATCTTGTATAACCATGATAGAAATAGCAAATACCATAGTAGAAATAGTATCCCCCTTTATTAAATAATTATAACACATTTATAGTAACACAAATTTATTTCAATCTTAGGATCCTGTAATTGGATTTTAACAATTTTGAAATTGTTAGAATCCTTTCATTGAGATGATTATTTTGGTAGTAAAATCATCAAAATCGGCCCAGTAGATCAAAAGTTATTAACAATTAAATATTAAATTTTAATTGTTAATAACTTCTGATTTACTATGCCGATTTCGATGATTTTACTACCAAAATGATCCTCTTAATGAGAGGATTCTAACAAGCCCAAAATCATTAAAATCCAATCACAGGATCCTAAGATCAAAATAAATTTGTGTTACTATAAATAGGTTATAGTTATTTGATAAATTATAGAACTTTTATAGTAACACAAATCTATTCTGATCACAGAATCCTGTTATTGGATTTTAACAATTTTAGACTTGCTAGAATCCTCTTGTTGAGAGGATCATTTTGGCCGTTGAATCATCAAATTTGGTTCAGTAGATCAAAAGTTATTTACTATTAAATGTTATATTTAACTTTTTAATAATCGTAAAATCTGATTGGCTAATTGGGTATCAGGTGTGGGTAGGTGGGGTAGGGATAAGGTGGGCTCATAATAAAAAACAAATCAGCTGATTTCTGGAAGCTCTCTTATATAGTTTTTACTTCTATCTGGCACAGGTTATAATAGTATATTTATTATAAATTGTTTTCTTCTTTTTTTTTCTTTTTTTTTTTTTTTTTCTTTTTTATTTTGTGGTAGTTGTTTTTTTTTATTGTGGTCTTTGTATAGATATTTTCTCTTTTTAAACTTCCTTTTTTCTTTGATTATAAAGTTTTTTCATAGTAGTTAGAAGTTTTTTTTTCTACTTGGAAAGTTAAGGAAAGAAGGTTTAGAATTAAGAAAGAAGGAGGCAATCATGATAAACAGGACGTAAAAGCCTTCTGGTGATATATTAATTTTTTCAGTTGTAGAAAAAAGTAATATAGAGAAGAATTCTACTATAGCAGATCAAACATGGGTAATTTGGACTTTTTGTTGCAAAGAGCCGGATTAGCTGATTCTTATAAATTAGACATAGTCAATTAACCATTAATTCATACTTGTATGAAATAGATATGAAATAGATTTAGAGTATGAAGACTAATAAAAGTATTGGATAGTTGCCGAATTGTTAAAAAAAAAATAATAATAAAACTTTTATAGTAACATACAGTGGCCTACCATATTATTGTGAACACTTTTCAAAAATTTATACAGAGCTAAATATATAAGGTATCAAGCTAAAAATTAAATTATATATTCTTTAAATCTATACCTTTTAAATAAAAAAAAGTTTAAAAAATTTTATGCTACAGTTTTTAAAATAATTAAGTTTAAGTAAATTTTTAAATTTTTACATTTGACCGGTTTTTTAAATTTTAATATAGTTTTCATAATAAACTGAATTACTAAATATAGTAATAGATAAACTTAAATTTTTTATTAATAAACTAGCAATTTTTTTAAATAAAATTATTTAGTATAACAAATTGCACATATCTTTAAAATTTTATAATTTTTCAAAAAAATTTTAATTAATTACTATATATAGTAATAAAATTACTATATTTGGGGGTCGTTTAAAGCAGGGTGCAATCACAGGATATGGCGCCAATCAACTTGTTTGTTTTGATCAACCCGGATCAGCCTGACAAAGAAACAAAGAAGAAAAAAAGTGAAAAAACGCAAAAATACAAGAAACGAGTGTCAAAACCTACCTTGGGGCATTAACAAAAAATGTCGGGAAGGCAATTTTACTATAATACTATTCCTAACCCTAACCGCCGCTAACCCTTACCCTAACTTTAATTAAAAAGTCAAAATCATATAACTGCACCCTGCTTTAAACGACCCCTATATTTGGTAATTGATATAATTTTAAATTAAAAATTGCATTTTTATATTTAGAAATAATAACTATCTTAAATTTTTATAAAATTTTAAAAAAATTTGAGATTATATATAATTTGTTATGCTGAATAATTTTTGCTTATTTTTGAAATTCAATTAGCTTAATAAAAAATTAATTTTTACTTTGCAGCTATTTTTTTAATTAATTTTGTACAATAATAAAAACCGGTCAAATATAAAAATCTAAAATTTTACTTAAACTTAATTATTTCAAAAACTGTAGCATAAAATTTTTTAAACTTTTTTTTATTTAAAAGATATAGATTTAAAGGATTTATAATATAATTTTTAGCTTAATATCTTTTATATTTAGCTCTGTATAAATTTTTAAAAAGTGTCCACAATAATATGGTAGGCCACTGTATATCTATTCTGATCTTAGAATTCAGTGATTAGATTTTAATGATTTTGGCTTGCTAGAATCCTCTCATGTATCATTTTGGTAGTTAAATCATTAAATTTAATCCAGTAAATTAAAAGTTATTAATTATTAAATATTATTAATAAATCTATAATTTTGATCAAAAATAATTTTGTAACTTTGACCAGAATTATAAAATTTTGGCCAGAATTATACCTGATACTTCAGCTGTCCCACCTATTCTCTGAAATTAGCTAATTTTTGGAAGCCCTCTAAGGGTTAGTATTAGAAGTTAGAAAAATAGTAGTATATGCAAAATTTTGCAAGAAATTTTTTTTTTAGAGCGTAAAAAGAGGTTATGCAAATAAAATTTTTTGATATTACAAATTTTAGAAAATTTTCTTTATTTTGTTATACAAAAAAAATTTTGCATGTTATATCTGATCTTCAAATTTAATTGGTAGATCGTTGAGGTGTGATATACAAGCACTTTGTAGTGTGTGATTTCTAATTAAGTTCTAAATAAAAATATAAAATTTAATAATACGAAAATTTTAAAAAATTTGAAATTTGCGAAATATTGTGAAATATTGCAAAATATTGCAAATTTATATGATAATATGTGAAATATTACCTCTAGTAACCCTAAAGAGCACAATATTTTACAATATAATTTGAAAAAATTTAAAATATATTGCAAAGTATTGCAAAATCGACCAAATAAAAAAATACAAACCTCTATCTAATTATCCTTTTAGGGGTCACAGAAGGTAATATATCGCATATTATCGTGTAAATCTGCAATATTTGCAATATTTCACAATATTTCACAAAATTTTTAAATTTTTTAAAATTTTTGCAATTTAATATAAAATTATATATTTTTTTATTATTATCATTATACATACCAGGAGCGGAGTGATATGCAAATATCACAAAGTGTATGGTTTTATAGCGAATTAATGATGTATGTTCGCAAAATCTTGCATTTTATTGGGTGTGGATTGAGGTGAAGCAGGAATGTGAATGCATATCGGGATCATCGCATATTACATCTTCACGTGCTTGTACAATGTTTTTGCTTGTGAAATTTTTACTGCTTAGTTTGAGCTATTTGCATATGATGTAGTATGGAACTTGAATTGGGTCAGGTTTAGTTAATTATATGTTTGTGTGTAAGTGGTATTTGCGTTTAAGCTGGCTCAAATTTAATTTGGTTAATATGTCTAGATAATCTTTACAGGATACATATAGATAAAAACAATAAGATATGTATTATACTATTTATGAAAAGAGATCAGATTTACATCGATCTGATTCTATTTTTGTACATTGCTTTAAACACCTATCGCTATTGCTTTTCATACATTACTTTTATATTATAAACAATGAACTGTTTAAATATAACATTGTTAAACCAATACTTTTGAAAACATTGTTTACATTTATATTTGCGGAAATTAATGTTTTAGGCAAAACCAAACTATTTAGCCAAATCTGAATCCGAAATGGGGTGATATTAGTTTTGCCCGGCATTCAAATTTCTGAAATGTCCGATAATTCTGAAATGTCTGCCAAAATCTGTAACAGCCCAAAGTTTATATTCAATCCAAAATGGTTGAAACTAAATATTTCCAAAATTCTAAATCAGAATTCATCAAAATTCTGGTTGGCTAGACTGGAACTTCATAAAATTTATTACTTTATTACTTCAATCGTTACTGATCATATTTTGTTGTATATGTGAATATTTGATAAAGACAAAAAGAAACAGGTCTCTAAACGAATTTTCGGGCACAAATATTGAAACAGGTTTACCCGTATTTTCTAATTTTAACCTAACTTAGAAGAATTCATCTAAATTGCATATCTAACTAGGGATTGGAACAGTTATTCGTTTAACCATGATTAATTGTTTATTTATGTTATATAGTTAAACGAGTAAAGGTTTTAATAAACGATTAAAAACTGTTAAATATTCAATTAATCGTTTTAAAATTCATTCATATATGAGTGCCGCCAAGGAAAAACCTGTCATCGGGCTTGCAATTATATTTTGTACTGGACACAATCAGTTTAATTTGTTAGAAATTGCGTCTGGTACAAAATATAATTAAAAGCCCGATAACAGGTTTTTTCTTGCCATGATAAATCGATAATCTTTATTACCGGTATCTGAAAAATAAAAAATTTTTTTTTGATTTGTGTTTTTTTCTTATACTTTATCAGAACTGGATTTGTGTAGAAAACTGGAACTGATATAACATAAGTATCAGTTTCTTTCTTATATTTATTGTTTTGTTTTTAATTTTTTAACTAACTTTTTTCCTTTTGTAGGTTTATACTTCGTTGGGAAATGTAAAAACGGTGCCGGGAATGGTGAACTGGACTTGGTATAATAAATTTTTAACTTCCTTCCTGTGTTTCTCTGTTTTTCTATTTTATTAACTGACTTTCTTTTGTAGATTTGTTCTTCGCCCTGGAGACGTGAATTGACGACAAAAGTAGATTTGATATAATATGAGTGCCAGTTCTTTTCTCTTCTTGTTAGTTTCTATTTTTCCATTTCTATTTATTTACCTTCTTTCTTTTGTAGGTTGTACTTCGCCCCAGGAATATGAATTTGTGTCAGAAATAGTAAACTGGACTTGACATAATATGAGTATCAGTTCTTTTTTCTTTTTTCTTTTTCTTGTACGTTTTTTGTTCATTCATTTTATTAACTAACTTTCTTTTTTTTTTGTAGTTCGTACTTTGGCCAGAAAACGTGAATTAGCAACAAGAATAGTGAACTAGACTTGGGATAATATATATTTTTTTCTTTGTACTTTACCCTGGGAACCAGAATTGACGTTGAGAATTAGATTTGGACCTGAGAAGAAACTGGCATAATAATAAGTACCAGTTTCTTGTTTACTTTTTATTGTTCTTTTATTCTTCTAATCAATATTTTCTTTTGTAGGTTTATACTTGCCTAGGAATGTATAGTCTTTAAGGATTGGAATTTCGTAATGTAAGGTCAGCAAAATGGATGAAGGGCATCATGTTAAGGTCATAATGTAATACTGTAATTATTTTGTAATTGATGGTCGTAAAAATTTTAATAAATAAAAGATTTGAATTAAACAGTTAAACGGTTAAACGGTTAAACGATTATATAATCATTAATCGTGTAACTTATAGTCAAGTGACGCAATTAATCACCAGCATAATTTTTTGCGGTTCCAATCCCTATGTCTAACTTGGTTTACTGGTTTTCTGCTTGTGGTGGTGTGGTTTGTGTAATGCTTTTACATGAGAACGAAATTATTTCGGGTTCTAAAACCCGAAATTAAAATTTGAAGATGAAATTGTTTTTGACTTATTTTACTTGAAAGACGAAATTATTTGATACTTTTTTTGAATAGACGAAATTATAAGGAACATATCTATATAAATTTTATTTGCTCTTCTTTATAAAAAATTTAATTTTCTCTAATAAAGATGAAATAGGCCTT
This sequence comes from Gigaspora rosea, assembly GCA_003550325.1. Lineage (NCBI taxonomy): Eukaryota > Fungi > Glomeromycota > Glomeromycetes > Diversisporales > Gigasporaceae > Gigaspora > Gigaspora rosea. Next base: position 39,048 of record QKWP01000194.1, on the reverse strand, counting down.
TTTCAAAAATCAATTTCGGTGGCATCACTAGTCATGCTTAGAAATGAGATTCATATAAATATATAATAATTCCAGCATCATGATTTGTACGATTCATTTGCAATTATCAATTGTCAATAGACAGTTACGATTATTTAAGAAGTGCATATAAGAATTTAATTCAGATTAAGGAAGTTGTTCTTGGGCACTAATATTTTTGAATGAATTCATCATAAGTTTAAAAGTGTTAATTATAGTTACAGCATCATAGCTTATTTAGGGCACATTGGGATTATATAAGTTTACTGTAGCTATAACCATAAGTGCCATTAATAACTCATTAGCATTAGGATGAAATTGTTAATATATCCATATCTCACCAATCAGAGTATCAGACTTATATTGGAATATCAGATTTATATCAGATTTTCGTCTCAATTTCGGAAATTCAGATTTTTATTTCAGATTACCCTACAAAATCCAAAATATTACGGAATTTGAAAAACAATTTCGCCCGAAACTTTAGCGAGAATGTATAAGCTATGCTCGTTCTCTAAAGTGTTATTATTAAGGAAATTAGATATCTTGTTCATCGTAAACTAGCTTAGGAACAGGTTTCATACTTTTATTGAAATTTATTTTAGCAGCTTTAGATAATTATTTAGCATAAAAAAAAATTTAGTTGTAAAGTGTTAACTAATTTAGTTTAAACCTGCTCATTAGATTATCTAATTATTAAAAATTATTTAATTTGTTAATTTTTACCAATTTTATTTGTGCCATATTATATGAGAGATGATAAGAAATCCTGTTTTTCTTGCTGTAACTCATATAATTAGCTGATTATTAAGCCAAATCTAGACTAAACCCAGTCCAAACTCAGCCCGACTTTATTCACTGCAGACTGCTTACATCTTTAATTAGCATTAGTGTATTCAATTAATGTATCTTCTAGAAAACATTCTATAATTAATAGCGATAGTGTTAGATGTAAATAAACAATCCCTTAGAGGCCTGACTTGGTCAAAAAATAAATATTTGAATTTTCATTTGTTCAATATTTTTTTATTTGAATATTGTTCAAAAATTTTGAAAATATTCAATGAATATTCACTGAATATTTATTAAATATTAAATATATTTCAATTTTAAAAAATTATATAATATCTCACTTAAATTAGCCAATAAAATTGCAAATAAATTATTAAAAAATAAAATAAAATTATAAAATTATATATACATATATATATGTATATATTCAATGAATATTCAATGAATATATTCAGTAAAATTTTAAATATTCGAATATTCATTTAGTGAAAAATTATATATTCGAATATTCGAATATTCAGTGGATATTCAGTGAATAGTATTCATCGAGTCAGACCTCTACAATCCTATATAGTAGAGAGATTTAAATGCATATACGAATTTTACCCAAAATTCCGGGTTGGATGCGTCGAATCTAGGTCAGCATTTAGCCAAGTTGTTAGCAGGTTATATAGCAAAATAATCAACTAGGCATTTTTTATTTAATGAATGGATATAATTTATTAGTAAAATTTTTAGGGCAAAATTGATCAATTCTGATCCAGCTGACCATGATTCTGATGTACTCTGAAGTATTCCGACCTGTAATTTTGGGGATGCCCCTGTATGAGTTTGCAAATACGATTAGCTTTACATGGTAAGAATATTTAAAATTCTTGCACTTTATTAAGTTTTTGCTTCTTTAAGTCAATTATACTGAGTCATATGTTACTTTGGTTTACTTTCTTTATATAATTTTTACTAAATGAAGTTAGTTATTTAATTTTTGCTTTCTTTGAAATTTTCTATAAGGCTTAAGTAATTATGTTTTTGTTTTTAGTATAGATTTGGTTCTTCGTTTTTTAAAAAAAATTCTTATTATGATAAAAAATAAAATTAATATACTTTTTATTCCATTTATAGTATTTATCTTTATTTCTTTCAATGCCAATTCCGAAATAGCAACAAATAGCAGTTTTTCTAATTCCCGTGAAATTACCTGCCTCAGCAGACTTCATATAATATATAAACGCTTTATGCTTATCGATATAAACTCCAATTCCTAGATAATAACAATAACCAACTTGATACATTCTGTTAGAATTATACATATCTGCTGATTTTTGATAATATATGATTGCCTTGTTTTCATTCTTTTCAACTCCTATTCCATATTTGTAACAATAACCAAGACAATTTGTTCCTTCAGTATGCCCGTATTAGTAGATTTTTCGAACTGTGTGAACGCTTTATATTCATCTTTTTCAACGTTAATTCCATGTAGATAAAAATATCCTAATTTATATGCTTAACAACAAATGGACTTTGTAGTTATAAGCTAGTAATTTAACAGTTGTAACAGGACCCTGAATAATTTATGTGAGGTTATATTTGAGCATCATAGTAAAACTTTT
>QKWP01000194.1:23725-34851 GCA_003550325.1 Gigaspora rosea | reverse complement strand
CAATTAAGTTCAAATAAACCCAATTAGGTTCAAATGAGGGTTCAAATAAGGGTCCAAGTGATCCAAAATTTGTTTCAAATTAATTTTTTTTTATTTCAAATATTCATATTCAAGTCATCCATACAAAATCCTGCAATTTACATGAATGAAAACTTGTTTTGTGCAGGTTTGTAAGGCTTCTGACCCGTTTGATACAGGTTAGATAATTTTTGACCTGTGACCAGTTGGGTCAGGTGACCTATTGGGTCGGTGACCCGTTAGGTCTAGTGACCAATACAGGTCATCCGCATTGAATTATATCTTTAGCTTTATCATTATATTATTCATTCGATTTACCACTATCTGGTCTTCCGTTTTTGGTTTTGTGCGACAACATCGCACAGCTATCTAGTTATATATATTACATTTTTAAATTAAATATATATTTTAAAAATATTATTGTCTAAAGCGTAGCGAGGACATATTTTTGTTCAAAGCATAGTAAGGACATATTTACTTCTACTCCATTTCATGCAATGTCTGTTAAAGTTATCTAATTAAATTTTTAAATTAGGTAACACAACATATTTGTATATCATAACAAAAACATACTTGTTATACAAAGGCCCTGTGCATTGTTTTCGCAAAAATAATTTTTGGTTATACACCAACCAATACTGTATAACATTACACAAGTCTTATTTTGGTGCCTACCCAAGTTGGGTTAATTGACCCAAAATCGGTTCATACATATTGTTTATATAACAGACTATATACTATATCATATACAGTATATATTATTGCTTCGAATATCTATTAGCTTCTGATAACCTAGTATATTTTTATTATATATTATATTTTAATTATTGGCAAAAATAAAATAGCGACCTGTCGCACAGCGACCCTAATATGATAAGCCAATCAGATTTAAGATTGGCCCAGTAGTAATGCAGTCAGGCACATTACCAAAAATGGGCAATAAAGATCGCACCTAATATAGTATTGAAGTGACGATCAGTTTGATTCCAGAAATTTCTTAACATGAATTCTGATTGGCTAAAGTTAATAGTTTTACGATTGCTATAGCAGGGTTTCGAAGTTAAAATTTTTAGTAAAATATTGAAATCCGAATACACTTTTTACATTTAAACTATATTGCATTATTGTAATTAAATTTGGCTCTAAGGGTGAAAAAGCGTTAGCAGAAGCTCTTTGCAAGAACATTGAAATCTTTTTAATCGACATGGGTAGGAAAGCTTTAGCTAAAGCATTTTACATGAACACTGTAATTGACTTTCTTCTAAGAGAAAGCGCTAGCAGAAGCTCTTTGCAAAAGCATTACTCTGGTTTTTTATATCTTTTTAATCAACTTGATTCTAAGGGTATAAAAGCGTTAGCTAAGTTCTTTGCATGAATATTGTTTCGACTTGGTTCTAAGATTGAGAAAGCATTAGCAGAAGCACTTTGTAAGAACACTGTTCTAATTTCTTTAAATCTTTTTAATAAATGAAGGTGGAAAAGCATTAGCGAAAGCTCTTTTTATGGACACTATAATCAATTTGGTTCTAAGGTGAGAAAGCGCTAGCAGAATCTCTTTGCAAAAGCTCTATTCTGATTTTAAATCTTGTTAATTAACTTGATTTTTAGATGTAAAAGCATTGGCGAAAACTCTTTGCATGAACATTGTAATCAACTTTGTTTTAAGGATGAGAAAGCATTAGCAGAAGTTCTTTGTATAAACTCTATTGTGACTTCTTTAAATCTTTTTAATCAACTTACGTTGAAAAGCATTCGCGAAAGCTCTTTGCATGAACACTATTCTGATTTCTTAATTTAATATAACGACTATTATTTAAACAAATTTAAATTTTATTTTACGAAATGCTAAAATGGAAGTTTCTAGACACTTCACATTTATATTCGACTATTCATAATTACAACTCGATTTAGACTCTTATCTAATTCCAAACTCTATTAAATTTAAAACTAGTAATTTTTGTTATAACTTATTTATTGAAAATAAATTAAAAGAATACAGTGTCTTTTTTTGAATCAATTATCTTAATAAATATAATCCAATTTAATTTAGAAAATACATATATATCGAATTAAGTGTAAATTGACCATTTTTCTTTAGGACCCAAGTAATTCTCTGAGTTAGATATCGTAATCACAAATTAAAAAGTAAAAGCACTTTCTCAATTACCATAAACTGCCGTATAAAAGATCCCCATGTATCAGACCCCTATGTATTATACCTGGTCTATAATATGGGATAAACTTTTAAAAGACCCAGGTATACAAATAGGATCGATCAGAATCCAACTATTACGAACCCTCAAAATTAACAGATTCGTACCCATACTTTTATGCAGCAGTTTATGGTAATTCTCAATCTAATTGTCTAATTTTAGTTATCACAGTTATGTTCAGAATATGAATCAAATAAAGATCTTACCTTTGCTAAGATAGTCAATAGTTTATCGCGCTTTCTGGATTTTAATCTGCTATATTTTTTCTGAATGTTTTTATCCAAACATTCTAAAAGTGTTTCAATCTTGAAAATAATTTCTTCTCTTTTTATATTAACTTCATCTTTTTGTGCATCTTCTTTTTCTTTCGTAATCGGAATTGGACTAAATAAAGGTGCAGAATCGTTGTTAAAAAAAATATTAGTAATATATTTTTGTCGAGCTTTTTTTGCTAAACTTGTAAAATTTGATAATTTGGTGCTTAATTCAATTTCCTCTCCCAAACTTTTACAAATAGCTCTCGAATCTGTCGGATTAATGAAATTATATTTTCTTAAATGGGCTCGAAATCTTTGACATTCGGCTGTTGCTTCTGGTCGGGATCTTGGACTATTTGCCTGAGGATCATTATATCTAATCAATCTGAAGAATTTACTTCGTAACTAGATTTTTATTATCAAAAGTTAATTAACTTAAATAATAATACTTGAGTAAATATAGTAATTACCTGGAAAAATTTTTTACAATTTCTTGCAGCAATTTTCCAATAATGAAGTTGTGGAGTGGGTGGTATTAGAGCTTTAAAGTCTTATTGATTTCTTCTAAAATCGCATCCAACCCTTGGTGTTGATTAATAAGTCCTGATCTAGAAATGCCAATTTTTTTCTATACTATCTCTTACGGATGGATCAAGTAGCACTATTTGTATTTCATCTGAGGCTTCTATCAAACGATATATTGGATGGCGTCGCGCTGACCATATAGGTGAAAAAACTCTCTTTGCAGCTCTTTTCAACAACGGGTTATTTCTTCTTATGGCCGTTCTATAGTTAATAATAGCTTGCAAGTAATAAAAAACCTATAATACAGCAATACTGGAAATTTTAAAAAATTTGATATGTCGAATGGCAATATTCAATACTGTTATTTAACATATTACATATTAAATTAGTTGAATATCATAGCAATTTGATTACCATATATAATTTTGCGAACATGCATGTCCACGAAGTCATACAATAATTTGAATAGTGACATATTCAAATTTTACTGTATTTTAATTTTTTTAGTTGAAATCAAATAGTATAATTTAAATATGCTGCTATTTAATATTATTACATATTTCGTGAACATGCATGTCCGCGAAATTATGTTAATGGTAATCAAATTGCTATGCTATTTGACTACCATTTGATATGCCAAATCTCAGTCAAGTGTGGTCAAATAGTAGTTGAATAGCAGTCAAATATACCATTCGACATATTGAACTTTTTTTAAAATTTACCAGTGTAATAGTGAGTTAATTTAGGAATTTTATGAGAAATACAATTAACAATAATTTATTATAAAATTTCATCTGTTCGAATTTTATTTAATAAAGAGGATCGTTTTGTTCTTTCACTCAGGTCAAATATCCCTCTACTGATGGGTTATAACTTTTTAACGTATGGCCAAACAATTCCATGGCTATTGCTTGGCAATAAATATTGCATACAGAATTCCAAGCCTTATGATGGTCATGACACTTTTTAAAATAAGCGAGTTGATTTTCCGATTTGTATCCTTGGTATTTCGCAAATTCTTTGAGATCAATATTCCTTTTAAAATTGAATAAATAATCTTGTTAATATTTAACAAAATCGATCATATAAGGTTTTGATCATACGAAATGCAGAAGTACAAGTTAAATTAAAAAATCACGAGTATTAAATTTTTTAACTTTGATAGTGATTACCATAAATTCTTGAAATAATAAGAATGTGCGTTATTTTAAAAATCGTTCCCCTAAAAATAGTATATGTGAATTCAAAATAACGCCTGTGTACTTTCCAAAATAATGCGCATTTTAGAGATGTACCTTGCGCAAAGTAAAACTAGAATATATTCCACAAATAATATAACCTTGCACAAAGTGCAAGGTAATGTCATCTAATATGGAATTTTGAATTAAAAAACTTTGATAAATTAAGTTTTTTAAATTAAGGATCTACCTTGTACAAGGTATGTATAATAACTTGCACGAAGATGAAATCATCATTTGCAAGGTACATCTCTAGCGCTTTCCTCTATTATTATTTTGAAAAAAAAACAATTCAAAAATAGAAATGTTAAAAAGTCCATTTACTTCGATCCAGATCCAATTCTTAAAAAGTCAGAGTCTAGCCTAGTAACTTAATATAAGTAGATTAGTTTCGGGCTGGTCCTAAAAAGGTTGGTTCTTTGGACTACTCAACATCACTATTCAGAAAATCGGTCTATATATTCGAAATAACACCCATAGTATACTCGAAATAGCGCACAAATATTCAATATAGTATGCGATACCCACTATTTTGAGAATTTATGGTAATAAGCTTATGCCTAACTAAAAATTCATAAATAAAAAATTAACAAAATTGTAAATCTATAAAAACCAATAAACTAAATTATGTAAAAACACAAATTTTGGATATTTTCACCTATACTATCACAGGTCGAAATAATGCTGACTTACCAATTTAGTTCTACGTATGCTCGAAGTATATTTATCTCTTTGTGCAATTGCCCAGGAATAAGAACCAGCCATGGAAACTTATGCTTTATTTTAGTTGCATAATGGTATGTAACACCATCACATGTAACAATTACCCATTTGCGTGTTCCATCCTTAACCCCCGAAATTTTTTTTATGTGAAGAAGAACTTCTTCAACATTAGCAATTGTATTTGGATTAACATTAAGGGGATCAGGCACAAAAATTTCTGGAGTTTTAACTCCTTTATCAGGTGATAATTTCTGGGTTATACTTATTCTTGGCATGGTAGATGGACTAGATTCCTCAATATTATACGGTTTAAAGATAATTGGTCGGTCTTTATTATCTTCTTCTACCTTAGGAACTTGGTGTTGCTGCAATTCAGCTAACGTAGAGAGGCATATACCGCATTTTGGACAGAGCTGCTTTCTATTATCAATGTTTTGTTCATTACAAACAAGACAACGTTTTTTACAATGATCGTTTGATCTTATGTTTGCAATAAGAGAACCAATACTATTAATTGTAGATAAGTTTTCATCAATTAATAAACTTATAATTTCAAAAAGATAATTATGTAGTTCACTATTGATTATTTCTTGCATTACGGGCGTAATCGTAAAAAGGCTTTCATACTGTGACCTATTAAGAAAGTTAGAGGACCAAGGCATATTAGTGTGTTGAATATAATTTTGAGATTCTAAATTAAAAGCAACAAAGCTAGTGACAGTATTATATGTTACTATGTTTGATCCTCGATCGAGATAGTTTCGCTGCCCTTTTTGTTCATTATCAAACGCCATAAATAAAAGTCCCTTGGGCAAAGCTTCTTCTTCTTCAGATAATTCATCCAACCATCTTTGAAAATATGTATAACTTCCCGAACAAGTTATATGGTTATCAATATTGATGATGGTTTTCGATCTTGCAATAGAATATTTTATAGCCGACGCAACAAGATTTATTTCTGACACATATTTTCTATGCCTTGACCCATATATTAAATCAACAGCCATCATTCTTTTGAAAATTTTCTTAGCGCTTATTGAATCTAAATCAAGATTATTATCATTATAGGTTAATGTTTCAATAAACCTTATGATTACTTGATTACGTTGGCTTAGCCACATTTGTGATGTATAATTCAATAGGTTTTCTAAAGAAAATCTATTATTGTCCTTAATCAAAGAATTAATATCTTCAAATAAAGATCCTCACTCAAGTAATGCAATGTTAACAACTTCCTGTATACGCTTTTCCTGATTACAATACCGAGAATTCCACTGTTCGACAAGATTCTTATTTTCCTCACATTTTTCTTGGTATAGATCTTTTATCTGAATTAATTCTTCACAATATCCATTTATACGATTTTTTAACTCTGATATTTCTTGTTTTTGGTTATCTACTTGCCACTATAACTCTAAAACCATGTTAGTAAGATACATTATATACTTATTATTTCCTTGATTTTCTATGTCTTCAAATTCGACTGTTGAATGCGATGCACCACCAGAGACAGAAGTAGAATACATTATATACTCGTTATTTCCTTGATTTTCTATTCCTCCAAATTTGGCTGTTGAATGCGACGTACCACTAGAGACAGAAGCAGAACTAGTATTAATCTGAGATCTATTTTCGTGATCTAAATTAGAATTATCCAAAAGTTTTTGATAAAAATGAGGTTTAGATACAACTTCGTTATAATGCTGTTGGCAAACAGAATAACTATAAGATTCTAAAAGTAAATTAGCAAGTTCTGGCATAAATTTAACAAACAATTGAAGCCGTCTAACAGATTCTGGGGAACTAGCATTTCACCAGATCTGCTTTTTCCTTGTCTCACAAGGACTTAATCCGATTTTTTTATACTTGTCAACTATTGTGAAGAAAATACAAGGAAGTTCTTCGGCTTTTGGCTTTTGGGCTGATGGGTGTAACATAGTTTAAATTATAGTGCACTAATATTGCTTAAGTTAAAAAAAAGAAAAAAAAGCTAATTAATTAAACTATAAAACACAGTTTTTTTTTAAAACTTAAGGTCTTATCTATTTTTTCAAAAAATGTTGATCTCGAAATGATCATTAGTGATCATAAAACTAGAGTCTTTTTACTATTAGTTCGTATTGTTATAATCTGCAAACAAATATTGCAAAAAGCTACAAGTTTTATCTAAAAAAGACCGATAATGAGCCAACATAAGCCAATCAAAATTTAAGGATTATTTATAAGAAATCTAGAATTGATTTCCAATTTTGGCAATGCACCCGACTGTAATAGTTCCTAGTTACCGACTCCTAATTAGATTTTTGATCTACCGTTAGATTTAGATCTGTTTTTTTTTTAATTTGGTTTCGCGGTATTAATTTTTTTTTGGCTTTTTTTAGGTCAACTTTTGGAAAGCAACAAGCTGTAAACTTCAAATAAGTACTTTTTTTTTATTATTTTCTTGTTACTTGAACTAACATATTTTTTTTAGGTATTTCTTGTTTGAAATCAGAATTGAACCAAGCAATGAGACATGCCGATATTTAGATAAGCACCTACCTTTTTTTTTTCTTTACCGCTTTTTCTTTTTCTTACGTCTTTTTTCTTTTTCTTATTACTAGTTAACTTTTCTCTTTTTTTAGGTATTTTGTTTGAAATTATGGTCTGAGACGTGAAATGGGTGTTGAGCTTCAGTATTGTTGCTACTGAAGTCTTCTTCAGTAGGTTTGCGATGTCGTTATTTAAAACTATCGAATAGGACTAGAGGCTCTGGTTTTTCAAATAAGTACCAGCTTTTTTTTCGGTTTGCAATGTCTAGGGTTCCTCAAATTCAAATCAAATCAAATATTGGATCAATTTGAATTTGATCAAATCAAATTGACCCTGATTTGAATTTGATTTGATTCAAATATTTGAATTTGAATTTGATTTGAATTTGAATTTTTAATAGTAATTTTCAAATCAAATCAAATATTTGTCAAATCAAATCAAATTTGGCCATATTTGAATTTGATCAAATCAAATATAGTCAAATTTGAATTTGAATTTGATCAAATATTTGATTCAAATATTTAATAATCAAATCAAATTGTGGAACCCTAGCGATGTCGTTATTTAAAAACTCAAAATGGTTAGTTTTTTTTTCTCTTCTTCTTCTCTCTTTCTTTTCTTTTTTTCTAACTTTTTTCTTTTCTTAGGCACTTTGTTTAAAATTGAGGGCCTGAGACATAAAATGGGTGGAGCTTCTTTAGTGACGTCATTATTTGGGTTGGTCTTTCAAATAAGTATCAGTTTTTTTTCTTTTTTTTCATTTTTTTTTTAAACAAACTTCTTTTGTTCTTTAGATATTTCTTCGCTTGAAATTGGGGGTCTGAAATTGTTAATGCCTTCTTCAGTGGGTCTCGTCTCATTTCTTCAGCAATATCGTTGTCGTTGATAGTTCATTGCTAATAATAGGTTTTGTTGCTGGTGGTAGAGATGTTGATCGGTGAAGCTTTTCTTGATCGATTATATAATTGATTATCTATAAAATGTTCGAACATTTGATTGATCAAATTATGATCGATTAAAATTTGTAATTGATCCCAATCCATCAATCATTTGATCAATTTTATGATTAATTATATGATCAATCATTTAGTTACTTTGCATTGCTTAATTTTTTTTTTATAGAGGTTCTAATATAATGCTATGTTGAAGAATTAAGTCATAATCATGTTTTATAGCCACATGGTAATTTAAATTAAAAAAGTGTTAGGTGCGTTGTAAGTGGGAAAAATATGTACCCTACGTCTAATATAACTACTATATGTGATTAATACTAACTGAAACTAACTCTACCACTCTATCTAAACCCTAATAATGGTAAGGATTCGATTGAGGCATAGATCGACTTGGTCCAAATATCTAGGATCGAATAGAGCTCTAAATGAGGTCACTAGGCTCAAGGGTGAGTATAGGCTTTATTACCGAGTTGTGGTATTCTTTGGTTTACTATTTGAATAATACTAATCCTCTTATTTTATATTTCTTGGTTCTAATAATTGGGCTCAAATGTTAATTTTCTTAACGATGGTCACGAGGATCGATGATGCAAAATCACAGTTGTTTAATAAATTAGATAATTAGTATTTTAATCAATTATTTATTTTTTCTTATAAATACGAGTAATTGATTAATTACCAATTCGATTTTACTATTTAACGTATTGATGATCTTGGGACAAGCAATTTTTAAGAAGCAAATTTTTAGATTATGGATAACTGTCTAGAGCTTAATACTTCTACTTTTATTTCGAAGGTTGAGCCCTATAACTTGTATAGTATAAGAAGTTAAGAATTCAATTTACCGGTATCTATAATACATGAACCAAACTCGAAAAAAATTTCTTGAATTATTGATCTAAATAGTATAAGATCTAGAATTCTCAACCTTATTAATACGCGAAAAATATATCCATAACAGCAACTATTCTACATATACTAAATAAGCTACTACTGTGAATGTCAGATTTAGCTTATCTTCAATGACCTCTATTCTATTTTAGGTTTTAGGATTTTCTATTATTAAATCAGATATATCAAAGTGTTTTAAAATTTAATGATCGATTAGATTTTTTAGATCGATTATCATTTTTGTATATTATTTAATACATATAATCGATAATGTTCAATATGTTTGATCCCTTATCGAATGATTATACACAAAAAAAAATTTTATGATTGGTCACGATCAAACAAACCAAATGATCGATCACAGAATGATCGATCATCATCTCTAGCTGGTGGTAAATTTCGTTGGTATTGGTAACTTTTTTGTTGTTGGTAGGTTGTTGTTTGTATCATGGGTATTGATTTCGTTGTTTGTGTCATGGGCAGTTGATTTCGTCGTTGGTATAATTCGATTTGCTAAAGCTGTAGTTACTGTTTTCGTAGTTCTGTCGCTATGATTACCTTTTTGTAGAGGTTTTTTTTTACATAGTTACTGCCGTTTTCGTGTTTTTTTTTATTTTTTATATATAAATAAAGACTTAAAATGAATAAAAAAAGGTGCGATCCAGTTTGTAGGCCTGCTGCTATGGTTACCGTTTTCATGTAGTTACTTTTTCGTGAGCTGCTTTTTTTATATTGTATAATTTATATGGTTACTGCTGTTTTTGTATTTTTTTTATATATAGTTATCACCGTTTTCGAGTTTTTTTTTTTATGTAAATAACCAGGAAAAAAAACTTAGAAATTTTCTTGCCATTATAACCAAATCTGATTGGTCAACTTTTTAGGTCGTGCTCAGCTCCAGAATAAAATGAATAAATACACGGAATCGATTTTGACTGGTCAATCACGGGGTTACCATGGTGACAGGTCGCCAAAAAATAACGCCCTTAATTATTATATATTTTTTACAGTATTATTTTTACATTATTACATATTATTTTAACTACTTTCGCACTTTGTTATATCTAATTCCATTACTATTTGTAAGAAAAAAATAAAAAAACTAGCTATACACATTTATTTTCACATGCCTCACAGTTAGCTATTATTTTCACTTCTTTGTTTTAACTAACATTTTCACTTTAGCTATTTCTCTTGTTTTTAACTATCATCTTCATTTCTCTCTTTTTTCTAAACATTTCCTAAAAATAGTAGAAAAGTGAAAAAATAAAATAAACCATTTTTCAGAAGTAAGTATTGATGTTCTTTTACTTGCAAAGTGCTAGAGAAGGACCTCGGACATCTCTAATATAGGTCATAAATGATCTGTATAAATTTGGAAGTTTTTGCTATCCCTAAAATCAAGTAAATTTGCTGAAAATTCAAAACTAAATTATCACATCTATTTTTATTGATCAAATAATATATATATTTTTGAGTGCTGAACAAATTTTCTTAGAGTACAATATTAGAATCAATTAGTAAAATTTGGAGAATCAGAGAATTTTTTAGTATTTTTATTAATAAAATTATATAAAATATTATAATTCTCCAAATTTTACTAATTGATTTTAATATTGTGCCATAAGAAACTTGTTCAGCACATAAAAGTACATTATTTTGGCATATTTAATTTTATATTTCTTGAAAATTTAAGAGAAGATGCTTAATTTTGGATTTTTTGATCAAAAAATCCAAAATTAAGCATCTTCTCTTAAATTTTCAAGAAATATAAAA
>QKWP01000194.1:11095-22839 GCA_003550325.1 Gigaspora rosea | reverse complement strand
GAATAATGTATTTTTATGTGCTGAACAAGTTTTCTTATAGCACAATGTTAGAATCAATTAGTAAAATTTGGAGAATTATAACATTTTATATAATTTTATTAATAAAAATACCAAAAAATTCTATGATTCTCCAAATTTTACTAATTGATTCTAACATTGTGCCATAAGAAAACTTGTTTAGCACATAAAAATACATTATTCCGGCATATTTACTTGAAAATTTAAGAGAAGATGTTTAATTTTGGATTTTTTGATCAAAAAATCCAAAATTAAGCATCTTCTCTTAAATTTTTAAAAACCATAGAAGTACAAAAAAATGAGATAGCTTTTTTTGGGTATGATTCTTGCAAAATGCAAGAGTTTGCTAAAAATAAAATATAACATGCATAAAATTGCTGTAATTTGCCAAAATGCTTTATATAACCTTTTTTAAAATTAATCTCAATTTGCTAAAACTTAAATTTGGACCTCAGACCAAATTTTTTGCAATTTGCTAAAAAAAAATATGACATATATCAGAGATGTCCGGGGTTCTGCTAGAGAAGTTAGTGTTCTCACAAAGTGCCAGAATAAAATAAATTAATAAATAAAGTTTTTTTAAAAAAAAAAACAAAAATGTCAAACAAAAAAATAAATAAAGTGAAACTTTGCAAAAACTTGCGAAAACTTGTACCAAACTAAATTATTTCTTTAAAGAAGTGTTCTTGGAAATTACAATTGCTAGAAAAAGCAGTTGTGTGTTCTTGCAAAGTGTTAGAAGTCTAAGTTAATGTGCAAAGTCAAATTGGTGGTCTTGCAAAGTGCCAAATAGTTGTTGGTTTTCTTGCAAAAGATTAATGTTTTTGTAAAATATGAAAAAAATTAAAAAAATAAATAAATAAAAAAAAAACAAACCGAAATTAAAAAACAAAGCGAAAAAAATCTATTTGTAATATTTACAAAATTTTAAAATATTTTGAAATATAGTCCAATACACTCTTGATTAGTATTGTACATGGGACAGTTGGGACATAAGTTGGAACATTTTGGGACATTTTGGAACAATTTATAATTGAAATTACTTAAAATTTTATTAATATAATCTAATTTAATTTTTTTAGCAATGTGTTCAGACCTAAAAAAATATATAATAATCTATTTTTTTAAATTAATTTTTTAATTATTAAGACTTGGGACATAGTTGGAACACTTGGAATACTGGGACATTGAGATATTAGAACATGGCAAAAAAGACTAGAACAGTGAAAATGTACAACACTGCTTTTAATATAACCCAGGTTACAAATATACTGATCTAGCTTGGTTTTCTAGGTCTAAAATATTTTAAAAATATTTTGAATTATTTTGAAATAAAATATTTTAAAAAATATTTTTTGCAAAATATTTTGAATTATATTGCAGTTCACCAAAGATTTCATAGGTTCGCAAGATCTTTTGAAAAATTTCACTACTATAAATTTGCTAATGATATTTTATCTTAATATCATGTATATATTGAAATATTTCTTTAACTAATTTACAAAGTATAGTTTGTTAAGTATATATAGAGTTAGTAAGAAGATTGCATTTAACAATTTCAATTATTTTTATTTTTTTATTTTTTTTTAATGTTAAGGTAAGGTCATACCTTTGGACTTTATTGAGTGTATATTAATCATTACAATGTATTGCTTACAATTATTATACTATCTACTTAAGTACCAAGACTTGGACTATTTTATCTATAACCTAAACCTACCAGAGCCTACCATACTCCTATTTATATTGCTAGCCTTGTTTTTGGACGTCCCTTTTCCCCAACCAACTATTAGTATTCACATGTTTACCACTTACTTTATCTACATTTTCTAATATCATTACTTCCAATTTGGTGTATATAATTCCAGGTAGGCGCTTTTTGCTTCCAAATTGGTGTACCTAGTTCCTTACTAGTGTACTTCTTGGGAGTTCATATCTCAAGCCATTCAGCTGCCTCTACCACATTGGGTAAGTATTTCAAGCCTGCATACTGCCGCAACTAGCTGATTTTCCTGCAACTTGGGACCCAGGATTTGGCATTCTGAATTCGAAAATATGCGAACAACTGTACTCCCTNAGCCTGCATACTGCCGCAACTAGCTGATTTTCCTGCAACTTGGGACCCAGGATTTGGCATTCTGAATTCGAAAATATGCGAACAACTGTACTCCCTTCTATGGTGATGAGTACTGTATATTCCCGAAAATAAGCAACCATTTTAGGCCAAAAAATTACACGAAAAAACGAGAGGTTGCTTATTTTCGAAATATTGAATTTTTTGAAAAAATTGAAAAACGTACTAATAAAAAGTTGTCCAAATAACACCAAATTTTTACTATAAGTGTATTTTTATGCGCTAAACAACTTTACTTAATCGACCTTTTGAAGTTTACTTAGTAAAAAAAAAGTTTTATATATAGCAACTGCTAATGTGTTTTTTGAGATTTTTGAAAAAAAACAGAGGTGTTGCTTATTTTAGGGGGTTGCTTATTTTCGGGAATATACGGTACTCAGGCATGTTTTGCCAAAGCTTCCAGTCCCTGATATAGTTGGATGACATCATGAGGCTCGGCCAACCCGATCTACCACTATATGCACTTATACTAGCTATACCTGTTACTGGTAGTCCCAGATCCTCTTAACGTCCTAAAACTCCCATATGGGTGCACCTAGAGCTCTATTGGGCTTTGACACATACACGGCTCCATGTTTTCACTTTTTGTTGGTCTGTCAGTTTTGTTTGCCCTTGTAGGGTTCATTCTGATTCCCAGTACTCATATCCGACATCTCCAACTTTATACTGATTCCTCCCAAACTACCAAGCCAGTTGGCCTGGAAGGATTGGTCTGCCCAGCTTTATGTGCTGATAGTCTCCTTTTCCTTGGTACCTACTTCCAAAACATAGGTCCTTTTCCTCTGATACAACTTTGGCGGCCAGGTTGGTGTGCCCTCTTGTCATGGTGTATATTCTGTTCAGTTCTCTGGTCTCCGGTTGAGAGAGCTTTTGTAGCACCATAGAAGAATCTTTCTTACCTCCCTACTCGGGCTTGCCAAACGGGTTTCAATTGTTCTAGTCCCTTGGATTTGTCTGTATAACTTACACAACTGCGGCAATGCTCCCATTCAAGATGGTGGTACCAAGGTTACAGGTAATATACCCGACCGATTGATGAACAAATGTTACTGTAACACAGCCCTATTTTCCAATTGGTCTTCAGTGGAATTTGAACTTTAGACCTGTCGCTTGGGGGTGACAACTAGAGCTTCGATCCTACATTTTTTGGGGCATTCGGATTAAATTCGAATTCTATTTTACATATCCAGTTAAATTCGAATATAATCCGAATTGAATAAATTCAAATTTAATCCGTAAAAAAGTATAGGGTACATGCAGAAATTATTTCATATAGAATAAAGTTATTTAACGCATTTGAAATAAGCTAAACACGTCAGTAACCTGCTTATTTCAGATGTGTATAGTTGCAATTAAGTACATATTATTCTATTATTTCTTTGAATAAAATTTTTTAAATTTCCTACACTATACGTACATATGTACTAAGGTGGTAACTTAATTAAATTTACTATGATCAGATTTCAATCGATGAAATTAACATAATCGATTAAAATATGATCTTATTTTATTTAATTATAAAGAACGCTCAAATTTCTAAAAGATGCGCCTTGATATTGCACTTCTTTTTCGATTTTTTTTTAGCTAAAAACTCTTCGCAANTTTTATTTAATTATAAAGAACGCTCAAATTTCTAAAAGATGCGCCTTGATATTGCACTTCTTTTTCGATTTTTTTTTAGCTAAAAACTCTTCGCAAAAGTACAGTTACGCTTAATGTTTTGCAAGAATTCTATTAAACGTTGGACTTGTATTGTTGAGGTCTAATTTTTTTCAGTTTAATTAAATTTTTTCAAATTTTATATGTTAATAGAAAATTCTAAAGCGTAACTTTATTCTTCAACATTTAATAAAGCTCTTGTAAAAATTTCTAGGTAATTACTTGGGTTTTCGATAAGTAGTATCATTTTAAAATTTATTAATTAATGTTTTAGATCTTATGATTTTGTATTTTCGGCACTATGAATTTACTGAAAGTATTTCGATACGCCAAAAAAAACACATTCTGAGCCAACTCTCAGTTCCAGAAATTAACTTCGAACCTTCAGCTTGCAAATAACTAGCATAATTTAATCAAGTTCTTTCATCCTTATCAGCATATTGGTCAGTTAAACCGATTTCTCTGTAATTCTTCAATATTGGTATAACTAGCCGTTAATTTAATATTGTCCTTAGGAATTTCTAACTTCACCCTAATACCGTATGTTGCCGAAAATAAGCTACCTTTTTTTGCCGATTTTTAACAAAAAAAAACCGTGAGTAGCTTATTTTCGGGTTATTTACTATTTTAAGTAATTTAAAGCACAACAAAGAGGTAGCTTATTTTCGAACACAAACTCTAACAAGTAAAATAGATAAATAAATATGCTGTAGACAATAAATAAATATGCTGTAGGCAATAAATAAATATGTTATAAACAATAAATAAACATGCAGAAAAAAATCGGGGGTAACTTATAAAACGATCGATTATAGTCGCTATATAGTAAAGTCTAAATTTTACTAAGCAAATCGATCAAAGTCGCATAAGTAACCTTGTTCAGCAGATCAAAATACGCGTACTCTAAAAATTTCATAAAAATTGGAGAACTTTTTATTATTTGACTTTTAATTTTTACGTTCAACGTTTTTTTTTTTGTAAAAAAAAACCGTTGAACGTAAAAATTAAACGTCAAATAATAAAAAGTTCTCTGATTTTTATGAAATTTTTAGGGTACGCGTATTTTGATCTGCTGAACAAGGTTACTTATGCGACTTTGATCGATTTACTTAGTAAAATTTAGACTTTACTATGTAGCAACGTTTATCGATCGTGGGGGTAGCTTATTTTCGGAACTAAAAATTTTGTTAAATATCTTTTGGTGCGACAAAGGGGTAGCTTATTTTCGGGTCAAAGGCGTTTTGATGTTTTTGGATCAAAACTGGGGGGTAGCTTATTTTAGGAGGTAGCTTATTTTCGGCAATATACGGTATGTACGTACAAATGTATGTGATTTTGTATAGTATTTACAACAAAGGTTTTATAAAAGTATTTACAAAATTGAAATGGCCTAGTAAAGCGACTTGTTTATATAGCCCAAAGCCAATTTATTTATTCTTATACTATATTTTAGACCTAATAATTGTTAAGGCCTATTCACTATCAATAAAATTTTAAAAATCGTTAAAGCCCAACAAAGATTACAAAAAAGAAAATTAAACTACTGGTGAATATGACAAATTAAATTTGGAATTTCACCACCAAATAAGAAATCATTATCAAGAATTTAAAAAACTATTTTCTGAAAGGATTCACATAATTGATGTGGATCGAAACGAGATCAAAATATTAATATCTAAAGAACTAAAGTTAAGAAAATAATTAGGAACTAAAAATTATTTCTATTCCTTTACTATCTTTATGTAAATCGGATAGTTTTTGATCTAAAAAATTAACAATTAGTAGCGTTTGTATAATAGTCAGAATTGTAATTTAATTTTTATTAAAATTTGTCTAACCAAACACTAGTAAAAAATAAAAAATTCGACATGTTGAATGGTACTTTTCAAATGCCATACATGACTTCACAAACATTGATGTCCACAAAATAAGTTGAATGGCACATGTCAAATGGCATTCAAATAGTACTATTCAACATGTTGAATTTTTTATTTTCTACTAGTGAAAAAGTATCTTACCATTATTAGCATAGTGATCGTTTTTTTTTTTAGTCAGCATCATCCCACTCAGGCGCAAAAACGTTCATAGTATTAATATTTCTTTTCAGAAATAATATTTGACCTACTAAGGTTGGATCTAAACTTGTTCTTTTTGTATTAATAAGGTTATCTGCATCCGAAAACAACCTTTCGCTAGATAACGACGTTGCTGGTATTACCAAATACTTTCATGTGATTTTAGCAAGTTTAGAAAATTTTTTTATATTTATTTTTACCAGTCCAAAGGGTTTTCTCTTTCTAATGCTAATAGTAATGACAAATAACTCGATACTTCATCAAGAATTTGCACATTAGGAACCTCTTTTTTCTTTTCATTTGGCACTGTTAACGATATTCTTTATGTGAGCATGTTGAATTTTCTATATTAGATGGAGGTAGATTATTTGATTCAAGAATTACTTCTTCTATCTTTCCAAGTTCATACGAAGCTTTTAAATAGTTTGTTGCATTTCGACATTATCCAAAAAATCCAAGTTTTTATATTGAGGATCCAATAAAATTGCTATTAAACTAAGTTTGTTTGGAATATTCCAATAATGTATTAGTGTGTCGTAAATATTTTTTCTGACCTTTTCCAAAATACCTGCAGGTTATAAAATTAGTAATTCAATTTTTATTATGGTGCTGCATCAGGAGTGCATCGAATATGACCCAGGTTTGCATGGAGAGGGCATCCTCCTGCAGCAGGAGAATGCCCAAACTTGGGTCACATTTGACGCACTCCTTAAAAGACCTCTGCTAAAAAAACTGTTATAAATTTTTTTAAATTTGGATTAGTAAGTAACAAACTTGATTTTTAATAATAGATTTTTTCTTGCAGCACCTATATTATTTAATATCGTAATAATTAAGTCATAATATAAATAAAATAAATCTCTAAATACCTGTCGTATCTAATTATCTTTAATAGAAATTCTTTTTTTTGTAATATTGCTTATGACTTCATCGTCATCAAAATCAATATATTGTATATCTTTAATATCTGATTCGAATACAGCATCTTCGTCTAAAAACAACTCATCATTTAAGGGTACTTTGTTGCTAAATCAAAATTATTTTTTTAATTTTTGGAATTACTTGGCTTAATGTTACATACGAATTTTCAGAAAATTCCCGTGTCATTTTCTCAAATAACATTAATAAATCAATAAGTGCATCAATTAACTCCTATTCCTCATCAAAAAGAAGAATTCCTTTTAATCGGCTACCATCTTTTTTAATTTCTCATCTTTCAAAAAATAAAGCTGATCCCAGGTATAATACGTTGAGTTCTATCAAGTGGATACATCTTGAATACAACCTATAATATTAGTATAGACAAGTTTTTTTGAACTTCTTTTAACATTCTAACTGTTTTTGGCTTTGAAAAAACTGAATTATTCGTTTTATATGTGCTACTAAAATTTCAGCTAGGGCCAATCTTTTTCCGATTGCCAACTGTATAGTATGGGCCATGCATAGAAGACGTTTAATTTTTTCGCAACCGTCTTTTTGATTTAATAAAAAAAAGTTGATATCATGTTGGAACCACTATCAGTGGTAATTGATGTTATATGGTTTTTAAGATCTCAAAATTTGATAAATTAATAAAGTTCATTAGAAATAACTTTACTAGTATGTGGAGAAGGAACATATTTATTTTCTAACATCACGTTTTTTATTTCAAAATTTGATGTGATCCAAGTTCCAGTAACTCCTAAATACCCATGTTTTGCTTTACTAGACCAAAAATCCATCTTGAGAGAAATATTTTCTGCAATTTTTATAAGATTTTTTAAATTTTCACGATTATGTTGATAACTTTTAACGATCATGGTTCTGATTTTTTTTCATCAGGAACAACAAAAGAAGGGTCGAATTCAGTCATTTTTTCACTGTAAGCATTATCAGTAACTGTAGAAAGAAGCTGATTTGTACGTATCATCCATTTAAGAACTGTTTCTTCTTGTTTTTTTTAATATGTTTGGGATGAGGATAAATTTTTTGTACAAAATTAGTAATTTTAGAATCTCGTTTCTAAAATTAGTATTAATAAGATATATATTAATAGGGAATAGAAATTTGTCGCATCTGCGACATGTCACACCCTAATTCCAACCAATCAAATTGCATGATTTTGTAGACAAAAAATTTTGAGTTTTAAAAATTAAAAATTCTACCAGTAAAATATAAAAAATAAATAAGAAATATCAAAGTATATAATGTAAAATTTTATTCTGAACAACTTTTTCTAAGTCATAAAGATAGATTGTCTTAGTAAAAAAATATGGTGCGCGCAGCCTAGTCGCATCAAATTATATTGATAGTGCTGAAATTTTTGCTGATCATTTACTTTATAAGATTGAATATGATTGGTTAAAATTTTTTATATGTTTTTTATTTTTTTTATATTTGTGCTGAAATTTTCAAAATAGCTTTTTTTAAAAATTAAATTTTTCTTAATAAAAGTTTTAAAAAGTTTAAAACTAAATACATAGTTGGATAGAGCTTGTCAAATACTACTTAAATATATAAAATTTTTTTTTGCAATTTAACTTTTAGATAAAAAGCCTTTGCAATTTTACGTTTTATATAAAATATTTGATGTGATTAGGCTGCGCATACCATAATATTTTATAAGAAAAATCAAAAATTTCGATCGTTAGCACATATAAAACTTTTTTCTACTAATATAATCTATATTTATGTTTAAATATTATATGTAAAATTTTATGCTAAACAATATTTTCTAAGTTAAAATGGTAGATTGTTTTAGTAAAAAAAAGTTTTATATGTGCTAACTTTGGAAATTTTTGATTTTTCTTATAAACCGTTTTTTTTACTAAGACAACCTATCTTTATAACTTAGAAAAAGTTGTTCAGAATAAAATTTTACATTATATAACGTGCTATTTTATTTATATTTTATACTTTATTAAGTAAAATTTTAAATTTTTAAAAAATAAAATTTTTTGACTATAAAATCGTGTGATTAGATTGGTCGAAGCAAGGGGTGCAACATGTAGCGGTGCGACAAATTTATTTTCCCATATTAATAAAGTATATTATTAAATTTAATTCTATACAATTATTATTTACTTTTTTCGAAACTACTATATCATCTTGTAAAATGTAGTGAATTGACTCAATTATATGATACTCGATCATTGATCGACTTACGTGTAGATCAATGATTGAGCACCAATTAATGAGCTCGAGCAACAATAGGTCAATCAATGATCGATTATATTGATTGATCAAATAAGTATATATTTGATCGATCAAAAATTTTTTTAATATATTTTCATTTATAAAAAAATGTCAGTTTAAAGGAATCTATTATTTTTTATTTAATTAATTAACACACTAAAAAACTCGTTCATAATTGTCAAACGCAAGATTCCTGAATTTGTGTTTTTGACTTATTTGATGGCTATTTTATTGTGAAAAAATAGCTAAAAAGGTTATTTATCATGTCACAAAATTGATCGCGTTTTATATACTTGCCCTTGTTCTGGTAGAGCTTCAGTAGAGCTCAGGTAGGCTCAGGTACGAAACGAAGTACTTGATGAGACTCGGTAAGTTTATGTAGTTTGCAATGATTTGTTACCAAAAATTATTAAATTAACGTGGGTTTTGAGATGAAGTTTACTTATTAGATGAATTGATAATCGCTAAAATTAAAGACCTGCGATATTTTGTGTTATCATCTATATGAATATTTTAAATAAAGAATTACTATATTATATTCCATATAATATTAATGTCGATGAATGATTACCTTATTATTTATGCTAAAAATCTTAGCTGAAATAAAAAAGTTTTTGGTTCTTAGTAAATTATAAAAAGGGAGAAACAGAAATTAGAAGGGTCGTAGCCAAAATTTAAAAGTTTTTGTTCGTAGTAAATTATAAAAAGTGAGAAACAGAAGCTGGAAGTGTCATGGATTGCTTTTTCCTTTCGTTGATCTTTCGATTTGTAAAAACATAATTACTAAATGACAGTTAAGATGTTTGCTCATTAGTATTTTAGTTAATCGTAATACTTGAGCACCAACATGATCATAAATTAATCACATTGAAGAAGATACGTGGCATGCTTTAATCATATTATCATCCATGCTATCGGTCTTCAATATTCATACTATCGGTTCTTCAAAAATGTCCTAATTAATAATGCCGTAATGGTTGAGCACTATCTCAATTACTAGCTAATTACATCGAGCATGCTGCTTGAGAACACCTTAGCTTAATTCATATGTTTCTATTCCTGGTTTTATCATAACTATGGGTGCTCTTAAGCATCCCCTCAATGTGATAAACTAGTAAACGAGATCATGCATAACAGTTAATTAACATTCAAATATCTGAATTACAAGAACCACAAATCAATAAAAAAGAAAACTGCTACCAAAGTTAGAGAAGAAGCATACTCGGCATAATCTCAAAAACAACTAAATATCTCCTGAAAGTTTTCAAAAATTAATTATATTGGCAAAATATTCTGTGCGGCTTCGGAGAAATTTCATTATTCAAGACCTTTTCGCTGGCACTAAATTATTTACAAAGAATATCCAAAAATTAAAAGCAGATTTGCTTTACCAGGAAACAGTGATGAAAAAAAAGGCAACCCGAAGCACTAGCAATGAAAGCACTACAATTAACTGATAGCAATTTTGTTGAAGGTTCATAGTGTGAAATATAGTTTTTAAATTTTAACCAATAAACACAACTCTATGATAAAAAAAGATGGTTTCAACCATCTTTTTTTTCATTGCAATAGCAAGCTCACTTGGTCGTCCTAATTATATTCTGCTAATTACTGGTAAATATTGAAGACAGAACTATTAACTTAGAAAAAAAGGAAAATCGAAAGTCCACAGCACGGCCCTAATGTTACACTTATATACTAATTTTTAATTTGATAATCGATTAATGATTACCCAATGATTGATCGATTATATATGCTCGAGCTTACAAATTTTATGCTTGATCGATTATATTCGATTAAACATACATGATCAATTTTAGATCGATCATTGAAAATTTTTTTTAATCAATCATCGATCAACGATTTTTTTGTCGAGTCAATTCACTAGCGAAATGATTCCATGTTCATCTCTAAGATGCACAATAAGGTTTCCGGTAGAACTTCCCACATTCTTGTACTTTTGATTATATCGTTGTCCACTTTTATCCAAAATCTTGCAAATCCATACTTCTTCATCCATGCTATTAATATCCTTTTCAAAGTAATCCTAGATAAATGATAGTTGCTTACGTTTGTATGGTCTTTTAGGTTTAGACACTGTTTAAAAAAAAAATAAGGGGAGTAACAAAAATCAGGTGATTTTTTAGGGGGGAGGGGGGTAAAAAAAGTTAAAATTATATATAAGAACCTGACTATTTATATATTAAGGAAGATGGAGTGGGTAGGCCTCTGATAAAAAATAATCAGGTGATTAATGACACTGCCCTAAAACCTTAGATATATTTAAACCCCTAGTTTATTGTTATAATTTAATACCTTTTTCTTTATTTTCTAAGACCGTTTGAATACTAGGTGATGGTTCAGCAGTTGCTAATAACTGTGTCGAGACTCTTGAACTTTCAGACTGACTTTCTTGTTCCCAATCAATATGTGTGGTTTCATAGTCTCTACCATAATAATATTCCAGATTATCATCTTTCATCGTTTGTAAATTTTCTTCGCAGTTTATACCTGATATTTAAAAATCGATCTTCCAGCTAAATGCTTATAAATCAATAACCCTTTATTACATTATATTTGACAAATTAATCAATCGATAAATTTCTAAATTTTTATATTTGTGATTCTATTCTTCTGGATTCTTAATACTTCAAGGTTTTTTAAAAAACAAAGTAAAAAAAAAA
>QKWP01000193.1:416036-445096 GCA_003550325.1 Gigaspora rosea | reverse complement strand
GGGAGTCTCATCTTTGAAAAGCCCAATAGTCTTAGTATCATTAAGATCAAAAAGATCAGGTCGCTCTGCCATGTTCTTATAGATATCCTCAGTTTCAACTATAAATATGAATGAGTCTGTATCCATATATCCAAGTATAGCTTTATCACCATATCTCTCTTTTACATATCCATACCAGAAGCGATACATTAAAAGCTTGCTAAGACCCAGAACTGATGCTCTGACAATAATGGGCTTGTTGAGAGTTACAGTGGCTTTTCCCATATGTGCCCCTACAAGTATATTTCCTAGCTGTCTGGCATATTTGAAAGAGGGTTTACAGATCTGCTTAATAAACTTCTTTTCATCTTGATCATTGTTCATAGCCATGAGCTTGACGTCTTGGTATTTGCGAACATTTTCCATAGTTTTGCCATATACTGAGTTATTCATGAGCTTAAAGAAATCTTTCTCAAAGCGTTCTTAGCACCTTGACACTTTTCTGTATTAAAGGCTATATAAGGGGCAAGCCAGTTAGTTTGGTCGAAAGATAAGATTTCTGTTACCTCATCTACAACTATACCCAATTTTACGTAATATTGGAGTTCTTGGTAATAGATAACATAATCTTTTCGTAGTCCAAGATAGGGTACTAATTTTTTTGTTGCTAAAAACCATCCTCCATCCAAGTTATCTACAAGCTCTGTAGTATAGGAGCACAACATATTTTTACCTATAGCCATATTCTCTATGGCTGGAGGAAAGTCACTCAAATAGTCATGAGTTTTTAAAGGGAAGTGCGCCTTAATATTTAGGTAATATCCTTTTTTGGTATTTGATTCGGTATTAAGAATCTTATTAAGATATTTCTTTTGCATTTCAGGATTATTAAGCAAATATTCCCGACTTGCTTCCCATTGATAATTTCCTATAGGCAAATACTGGCTCATGGCCCAGCCGTAAAGATTATTGGCATCGACATATGAGATCCATTTTGTGGGCTTAGATAGGTTAAATGCGTTAACCATTTTAGGATTATTAGCCTTGAAATATTGTTTATATGCTATAGCTATGCCTTCACGCTTGGCTTTTTCTATAAAATTATGCATTGCCATATCTGTAAAAAGCTCAATTTTAACCCCGGTCATTTTAAGCATTGCATCCCAAGCTAGTGCAGGTGCAGATACATAGTGACTAGGATCGAGCTCATAATATTGCATACATGTTTTTCGAAATTGGGTCCAGATATCTGCTAGGCTAAGTACATCAGTTTTAAGATAGATATCATGATATTCACCCAAATTCTAGCAGTTAAATTCTTTCCATACTTTTTGGGCATGTTCATAATCCCTTGTGTGATTTTACCACTAAGAGTGCTATGAAATTCTTCGAATAAAGGAAGTTTAGTTTCTAAGAATCTATCTTGTGAATCGATATAGTCATAGGGATAAACTCCTTTACGTAAAACTAAAGCTATTTGTTCTGAAGAATAGTCTTTAAAGTGCCAGCTTGTAATAGGGTGGTCAGCACCTAAATTTTTCGTAAGATTTGCCAAGCTATTATTCATAAATTGCTTGCTATCTATATATTTTAACTGTCCTATCTTCATCATTTTATATTTCTCAAAAGTCTCTGCAATAACTGTTATTTGGTGTGCATTAACAGATTTTCCAACAGATTCACAAACCAAGTGGGAGTTATAGTCCCAGAAGTTATGGAAGACAACTGGGATAGGAGTTTTCCATGCTTCGATTTGGAGTTTGCGGTTATAGGTATTGTGGGCAGGTCCTCGGAACTTACCTGTTATATGACAGTGGTCCCAGACCTTATTATTCTCTTTATCGAATTTATCTTTACAAATCCAACAGGTATCTACCTCGGCAAATTTTTTCTTATCTTTTTCTGTCACAATTCGGTCATGCTTAATAGCCAAGACCTTATTGATTTCGACCAACTCCTTATCAATTCTTTGGACAAATTCTTGTGTAGCGTTTTCTCCTCGATATAGGAAAGGCCCCCATACATCTCCAGTATCGAACCAATGAACTAAATAACAAAAGCTATTAGCTTTTTGCTCGGCGAGTTTTCGCATTTGTCCTCTATATTCTTCATTGCATTTCTTGTTGTCTGCCTCGAAGTCGGCTATAATTACACATGGGGCATTAATCATTCGGCTATAGTTCTTGAATACTTCAAAGTCATTAACCCCCTTAGTAGGTAAAGTGACTCTTTGGGTGGCCCCTCCTAAGCTGAAACAGTGCCCTTGGTGATATACTAGAGATTTTTCTAAATGAAAGCTATGAAAGCATCGGTTACATAGATACTTTTTAACTTTTTTGGCATTATCTTTATAAACCAATCCATCTGGATTTTTGATCCAAAGAAAATGATTTTTTTGTCTGTATTTAATGTCCTCTGATTTGGTAATATCTGTAAGAGCCATGAGATATATAATATATTGTCTATTATAGTTTTTGCTGGCTATTACCGGTTTGGGAGTTGCTGATTCTTCTTTCCATTCCCAGACATTAATAGAAATATCCGGATTCATTTCCTCAATCTTATTAAATATACGTGAGCAGATAGGTGTGGGCATAGGAATCCCATCTAGCTTGACGATATCTAAATATTTTTGAAAACTTTTTGCCCTATATATATGTCTTCCCAAGTGGTCTGTAATTCCATCCTTATCTGCAAAATAACATCCTAATGCACCTTTGAGACAATTATCTGTGGTCTTGCCCGTAGCCAGATCTATAATATCAAAATTGTCTGGATTAATTGTGCACTTTGTATTGGCGAGCTTTTTAGGAGTAGGAATATAGGAACCTCCATTAGTTCGACGGTAGGTATAGGATTCAATAAATATATTTTCTATTCTAAGAAGAATTTTACCGGACTTCTCTTTTAAGTGATTCTCAATTTGTATATCAATTTCTCCTACAGATTGAATTAAATATGGGTCTATATCATTTTCTGAAAGAAGAATATGTTGTTTTCCTCTATGATATGAATGGGTCAGACTAAGTTCATAATTCGCTTTGTCCATAGCATCACCTTCTCCTTTATATTTATATTTTGCGTATGTGCTTTCTATAACTAATGATGTTTTTATTTGTTCCTTTTTGTAGAGCTCTTCTTTGAGTATATTGGTAATTGCTTTGCATGTTGAGGCCATGAGTTGGGGCATATATGGGGCGTCAGCATATGCTGTTTAATTGTCTTGCTGTTTATTAAAAGCATATGCTGGATTATTGTCTGCTAGAATTTTTCCTTCCTATACGGACATATTTTTGAGACTTTTATGTGGTCTGGCCGGGTCATAACTTTTTTTCACAAATACTATATCATTCTCTTGGATTTTATTCTGCTCAGAGGATATTTCTTCTCTATAGGCTTGGGTCGCCGGGCCTGAGCTGGCTTCTTGAACTTGGGCCCCCTCTTGAACTTTGTTCTGTGAGGAAGAGGCTTGGATTGCTGAGTTTGAACCAGATTTAGAAATGAGAGATAGCCCCTGTTTGGATACTTGGGTTCGGGCAAATGGTATATTGCATTGATTTTTTTTGCTTTTATAATGCTTGCGAAGTTTTTCTGGTCTTGTAAAAGTATATCCACAACAAGCACATGTACTATTTTTTTTATCACTTCTAGGCATGATATTATTAAGTCTCACCTGTTAATATATTGGGTAAACTTTTGTTTAAATAAAAATATTTACCTCCATCTTTTCATGATAAAATTATTCAAAATAGGATATATCTTTTTTGAGCGCTCAGAAGCTAGATCCCCGCCTTCTCGTGATAAATCACTTGAAGCCGGAAAGTAGGTAAACTCTAAACTGATTACTATATTTTGTTTTTTGAGCTTGTGAAAAAAACAGTTTAGACGTGGCAATGAGACTTTGAAATATGTATAATAAGTCTCACCTTAGATAAGTCTTCCCTCGGATAAGTCTCACCTTTGATCGGATAGGTCTTACCTCTGATCGGATAAGTCTCATCCCTAATAGCTAAATCTCACCTCTGATCGGATAAGTCTCATCCTAATAGCTAAGTCTCACCTCTGCGAAGTGAGACTTAGCATTTTTTGTTCTTTGCTGGATAGTGTTAAATCATGTTTTGAATTAATTCTAGGATAACATAGAAAATAGTATGCATTTTAGGCTTGAATGGGCTCGCAGAGAAGCACACTCAGACACTTCGGTCCTCGGTGCTCTCTGCTCGTTTCAAGGGCAAGCGAGATAGCATAATTGTTTTGTTATCTTGTTTGGGATTAAAAACATAGCCAGAGCGTTAACAAAGACTATGTACTCCATAATGTTGGAAGCCTAAATTTAGGAGTAAGGAGAGTAAGTTAACAGGATTTGGTTCTAGCATAATTTAGAGCTTGAATTCGATATATGATTAATATATCTAGAAGGATCTGTAGAGAGGGATTGGAGGCTATTCTGAATACATCACCGAAATCTGACCCCAGAACCCTCCTTTTCGCTCTACTGTATGTTGTTTGCCAATTTACTTTTAAGCCTTCTTCTTTTATCAATTCTATTTAAACTACTTTACTCTGCTATGTTTCTTCTGTTAAATAGATATTTTATAAATCTTCTGAACTTATGCAATATTATATTATTTTCATATAGTAAGAAGTAAGTTTTGTGACAAAATTTCTGTGTCTTAATTTTGTTGTCAATATTTTTATTTCTTCTTTGATTCTAATTCTTCTTTATAATTTATCTTAAGAGATATTTTTTTGACAAACTCATTACTCTAACTATATTTATCAAGCATTCCAGATTTTTTTTTAGAATCTCTGTATTCGAGTTTTTTATATTAATGATATTTTCATATATATTTTTTAGACTTTTTTATTAGTTATAATCTTTAGTTTTGTTCTTTTCTTACTAGTTGCTATTACTATTACTATTGCTATAAATAATACTTTCAATCTTGATAGCCAACAACTATTAACTATTTGTATAAATTTTATTCCATTTGTACTATTTATTCTTGCCATCAGAATTCTTCTACCAAACTAATTCCTACTCTTGTATATTATTTCATAAGTGAATTTCCCTTTTTTATCTATTAAGTTACATCTTTTCTATAAGTTGTTTTTAATATATGTAAAGTGTTGTATAAATCTCTATGATAATTGTAATCTTTTTGCAATAAAAGGGTTTCTTGGTATGGATTTTATTTCTACTTTTATTGTTTTGATTGCTTTTAATATATCTTCTATATTATTGTATATTTTTTTTATTTATCTTTATTAATATAAGATATCTGATATGGACCTTAAAGAATGCTTTACTAGACCTTGCTATTATATGTTCTTTACAACTCGATATGTCCTTTGCAATCTTATTATTTACTTCATTTCAATGTCTTATAGTTGCTATATTTTCTTTAATTTTTCTAATCTCCCTATTAATCCTTTTTAGTTATTACCCAGGATTTTCTATTTGCTTGAGGATTTGGTCTCATATGCTGATTTTTGGAATTTATACGTAGATCTTTTTTTTAAAAACTTTAAAGTTAAATAATTTTTGATCTACTGGCCTGTTTTAAATGATTTTACTACCAAAATGTTCGTCTCTTTGAGACGATTCCAACGAGCCCAAAATCATTAAAATCCAATCACAGGAACACGAGAAAATGCTCTGTCAAATAGGTGACGCACCTCTAGAGTTGTACAATTGGTTAGACATAGATCTAACCAATTTTACAACTCTAGAGGTGCGTCACCTATTTGACAGAGCATTTTCCCGTGTTCCTGTGATTGGATTTTAATGATTTTGGGCTTGTTGGAATCGTCTCAAAGAGACGAACATTTTGGTAGTAAAATCATTTAAAACAGGCCAGTAGATCAAAAATTATTTAACTTTAAAGTTTTAAAAAAAAGATCTATGTATAAATTCCAAAAATCGGAGCATATGTTATAATTGTGAACAGATTTGGATTTACCAATTCTAAAAAAGGGATTTCTTTATCTCTTATTAATAATTTAATAACATTAAACCATTTTGGCTTTTTTTTTTATTATCTTAAAGATGTTATAAAATATATTCTTTTAAGTTAAAATCTTTTCACATCATAGTTTAGAAACTATTTTACAAAACTCATTTTGTAATAATACAATCTCGCTTTTAGATAGTTTTTCTTAGGATATGATAATAGTACTCTATTAATTGATATTTCTTTTTTCTATATAGAAACCGCACCAGGGGTCTAGACACTTTTGCAGTAACATGACGTGGCGCATGAGAATTAACCAATCAGAGAACATAAATTTTGATCATCCCAGATCAGTTCGACATCAAAACAAAACACGTGTACAAGAAAAAAAAAAGAGAAAAGAGCGAAAATACTCGAAAACTAGTGTTTAAATTGGGCTTAAAAATCGCATTAAAAATGTCCAGAACACGATTTTACACATATATAGGGACCTTTTAAGGCTATATACACGAACCCTAACCCTAACCTTAGGGGGCATCCAGAAATAACATTATACAAAAGGGAGGGGTCTGACAAAATATAACGATTTTCCTCTTAAATAGGGGGTCAAAAAAATATAACGCAATTTTTTTAGAAAAAATCGTCTAAAAACTGATCCAGTGGTCCAATTTAATAATTTTGGTACCATTCGATTCATCTCGTTGAGAGGAGTCGAATGATACCAATTTCATTTCATTTGGACCACTGGATCAAAAGTTATTGGCCAAATACTATTGGTTATTATGTTTTCTTATAAAATGACTATAAAATCAATAGTTTTTTGTAAATAACTATTGATCCAGTGATCCAAATGAAATGATTTTGGTATCATTGGATTCGTCTCACTGAGACGAATCGAATAGTACCTAAATCATCCAAACCGGATCGCTGTATCACAATATATTCAAGTTTTTGTAAAATTTTATATATAAACATACAGATTTTGAAAAATTTTTTTATATAGTAGGGGGGTCAAGCGCTACTATGAGAGGGTACATAATGTTATTATAGATGCCCCCTTAACAATAAAGCCAAAAAGTTAATCCGAAAACACCATACCACGTGATGGTCACGTTACTGCAAAAGTGTCTAACTCCTGGTAGGGCCCTATATAGATACTGGCCATTTTCTGGTTTTATTTAAAATTTTCATATTTAGATTATGTATTTTTTTATTATTTTTGCTGTTCTTATATTTGCTTATTCATTTGGCTATACTGGTTCCTCTTTTAAAATCAACATATTTGATGATGCTTTGTTCTGTATATATTGTAAATGAATATACAATAGTATATTTTCAAAATCCATATTGTTTAACTCTTTTTATAACTGTATTATATGTTGTAGAGTTTGAATATCTTCTATTTTCTTTACTTTATGGATATTATGGTAAAACAATAATAAATTTGGAATTGTTCTGGGTAGTCATGCCTTTTGTTTTATTCCCAACATGTATCTTTTCATTATTATTAATATATATTTTTTTCTAATAAGTATATAACAATGGTATACAAATCTTGTTAACAGTATACTATTAATTATATATATATATATATTGTTTCTAGTAATTTTAGCTTGGTTTAACCTTGCTATCACCTGTTCTACTTCCTCTATTATCAACTTATATATTGTCTTCTGCATTTTATTTTTTTAAATCTTAAAGGTGAGATCTTGCTTTTATCTTTATTAAATTTAATAAAAACTTTTTACAATACTAAAAAAAATTTTATTTTTTTAAATCTAATACTAAGAATAAAAACTTAGACTGTGGCCTAAACCTACTGCATTTTATTTTTATTGAACTAGCAATCTGAATATCTAAATAACTTATTTTTTTTTTTCTCTTTATTATTTCTTCTTCAAATTTTATTATACTTTGATCTTTAGCATTTGTTACTAGTATTAATTTTGAAGGGTTCATTTTAATGTTCACCATTCTGTAAAATGTCATTGTCTTATCTATTATCAATTGCAGCTGTTATACAAATTCTGCTAACTACAAAAAATCATCTATATAAACTATTATGGATTTATTTATTGCGTATTGTTTGCCTGTGAGTGTTTTAGTTTTTAGTTTGTATTCTTTATATATCTTATCTATTTTTGCTATTAATGGGTCATAATATACTTGGCATAATATTGGTGACATTATTCTGCCCTGATCCAGGCCATCTTCAACTTTATACATTTGTGTCTTATTCAAATTTATAATCATTTGGTTTATTTTCCTTAACATTATATTATCTAATAATAGTATAATAATTCAATGAACTTTTCTGGAACTCTTATTCTTTTTAATACTTTCCATAAAAGAGATATGTACTAAATCATATGCTTTCAATATATCCTGTGAAAGCAACCAAAAATTCTTCTTTCTTGTTCATGTATTCTCTTGTATATATATTAGCCAACTCATAGGGGCTGCTATTGATACATATAGTAGTGCTGCATCATTCTGTGGGTTAAGCACTTTTGTCTTTAGCATTATTTTGTTAAATTTGTTTGTTAGCACTTTCATAAATATCTTTCTTGTGTGTTTTATTAATATTATTAGTTTAGTTTGTCTCAAATTTTAATTAAAGGTTTTTTCTTTGCAATAGAATATACTAATCTATGAATCTATTATGCCTTTGGTACTACCTCATTACCCAGACTAAAATTAAATATTTTTATTAGACAAACTAAAGCTTTTTTCAATAATCTTTTCAATATTTCATTTGAAACTCATTGGGCTCCTGTTGCTTTACCACTTAGTACTTTTCTTATTGTTTCTATCAATTTCTCAAAGCCAATAGGCTGTAGTAGAACCCCGAATAATCTATGTAAAATAGTTAGCACTTTTGTTTTGGTATGTATAAGCTATATTTTAAATACTAGATTAAACTTTTATGCACCTTTAACTTTTTTTAAAAAATTATATTCTATAAAAAAAAATTGGACTATGTTCTCTATATAAAAAAAAAAACTAAAATTTTAAAAAAATTTTCTATGCTTATCTAATCTGTAATATGTTATAAATCATAAAAATATAAACTACAAAATGTAAAAAAAAACTTAAAAAAAAACACCCAGTTTGGGTAATTTTTATCCAATTTTTGCATTTTTTTGATTTTTGCATTTTTTGATTTTGTATTTATTACACCCCGGATTTTTTATTAGGCATTTCAAATTTAAGATTTATAAAAATTACCCTATTAGCATTCTTTTAAATATACCTATTTTGCCATTTAGCTGTTTTCAAATATAATCTTTTTCTCCAATACCTACTTTTNCCAGTTTGGGTAATTTTTATCCAATTTTTGCATTTTTTTGATTTTTGCATTTTTTGATTTTGTATTTATTACACCCCGGATTTTTTATTAGGCATTTCAAATTTAAGATTTATAAAAATTACCCTATTAGCATTCTTTTAAATATACCTATTTTGCCATTTAGCTGTTTTCAAATATAATCTTTTTCTCCAATACCTACTTTTCAAATATAACCTTTTTAAAAAATGGGCCTCTATTAGCTATTTTTCAAATATAACCTCACATAAATTATTTAGGGCCCTGCTATAGTAATGGCTTATATTTTTTTCATCTATGCTTTCTATAGACTAATATTCACCTTTCAATTTTTTCTAAAAATTATTATTTATCGGGGTTCTCTGTGTCCATTTTTTAAAATGTTCTGTAACCTTTTCTTTTATTTCCTTTTTTTCTGTCAGTAATTCATCTATTTTCTTGATATTGTCAAATATTATATTACTCTTGTATCTTTTCAAGATGCTATCTATTATTTTTTTCATATTGTTCTAAAAATTATTATGTTTTTTGTTGATTGCCTCTGCAATTTTCTCTTTTATTTCACTATTGTTTTCTATTTGTCTAGCTTTGTATATTAATTGTCTCAATTCTTTTAATTTCTCTTCCAATAGCTTAAAATCTTTTGTATATAACTTTGTACTTTTAATTTCTATCTTCTTACAACTAATAATTTTCTAATCGAGTTTAGTGTTTGTTCACTCTTCTTGTTACTTTTATAAGAAAATAGTGATTTTATACTTTTTATTATACTCATCACCTTATTAGCTTTTAAAAATGCTCTGTAGAGTTTATTTGTTTTCTTCATATAGGCTAGAAATCATCTTGGTTGTATTTTATCTATTGGTACTGTATATGTTCTTTTACCATATTTTTTTTATTGAAATATTTAGCTTATACTAGGCTTTGTTTAATTCTTTTTATTTTTTATCTTTTTTATATTCAAAGCTTCTATTCTTGATTTAACACCTTTCATAAATTCATCTTAATTTCTTGTTCTATCTTCTTATATTTAAATACTTTTCTATGGTTTTTCTTTTTTCTCATTCTTTGAAATTCTGTATTAAACAACTATTGGACCTTTATTATACAGTGATTACTTTGTAATAATGTAATCTTTCTTTATAGTAGAAAAGTATATTTTGTAATTATCTGCTCCAAAATCCATATATCATCTATTTGTGATTTTAGATTTCTTCTTTTTCAAATATATTCCTCTATTTTATTTATGTGAAGCAAGCTTGATAATTTTATTATTCTGCATAAATTTGAAAATTTGTATTGTCTTTTAACTATTAC
Source organism: Gigaspora rosea (assembly GCA_003550325.1). Taxonomy (NCBI): domain Eukaryota; kingdom Fungi; phylum Glomeromycota; class Glomeromycetes; order Diversisporales; family Gigasporaceae; genus Gigaspora; species Gigaspora rosea. The sequence continues at coordinate 434,521 of QKWP01000193.1, read as the reverse complement.
TTCTCTTCATTTCACTGTTAAAATCTCTCATTACTATTATCTTTATTGCTTTTGTTTTTGTACTAACAATTCTGTTTTTCACTCTATTCTGTATTTGTTTTGATATATTTTGTCTGCCCAATGGTAGGTATAAAAATATAACTCTTAATCTATATGCCCCAAAAAGAAAAAATCTATATAAATTGCTATGCTATAATAGCTTTCTTTGTATATTATGTATATAATAGTGCAAATATGGCTTAACCAATATTGCTGTGCCTATTGAGGATTCCCTAATTAAAGTCTAATTTGCTATAGTAGCTATAGTGTATATATTGTAATGCAGATTATTAAATATTACTCTTAGATTCTCTCTTTGCAATTTTGGTTTCTGTAACTAAAGTGATATCTAATTTCTTTTTTGTATAATGTTCTAATATTAAACATCTCTTTAAGTGTTTATTCAACCCTGTACATTGTGTGTAGCTAGATATATTTATTTAATTGGTTTATTTTTCAAGATAGCACTTCTTTTAGTAAAGATTAACTGTGTATTATCTTTTGTTTTATGATTTTTGTAGTTCAAAGAGCTTTTTTCCCCATTATTGATTTGTTTGTTCATTAATTTGATAATCAATTATCTTTACATCCTTGTGATCTTTTGTGATTAGTACTTGGTTAACCAAGATGTTCTAGCTTGGTTTGGAAAATTCTTTTATATCGCAAACCCAATCAGGTACTGTTTCTATTAAAAAATTTACTTTAAGCAATTCCTATGCTTCTAGTACTTTTTTTTGTTTTGTGATTGAGAATATTAATATGTTATCTGATGCTTTTTGCTTTAAGCCTTTGTTCAGCTTCTTGGAATTACCTAAAAACTTTGCATCTTCTTCTTTACTTTTTTGTTTATTTTTTTCTATTTGAATCCAACTTTTTGGTACTTTATAAAAAAAATAATATTTTCTTAATTCCTTTACTGCTAATATTAATTCTCTTGTACTAGCTATTGGATTGTTAAGTTTACTTTTATTACTTTTTTTCAATCTTGTAGTAGATCTTTTAAGTCTATATAATTTATTTCTATATAGCTTTTTGGTAAGGGCATCAGTATTTTATAGTAGTTTAGTATTTGTTGTATAAAACTAATAGCTTGTTCTTTGTTCTTAATTGAAAAGGTAAATTCTTTTTTTACAGCTATGGACTCTGGTTTTTCTAGTAATCTTCTCTTACTTATTAGATAATTATTAGATAAATACTTGAATTCATATACCTTTCTCAACTCTCTAATATGCTTTTTAAAATCTTTCTTGTCCTTCAGATAAAAGGAAATAGTTTTCTTATTTTTAGTATTAATTCTTATAATATTTTGGATAACAGTTTCTTTTTTGGTGGCATATTAAAATAGGAATCAGGGATTGTTAAAATATAGTAATATTTCATCAATTTCAGTCTATTATTTTTCAAGTTTTTTAATCTGCTCTTTTTGTAATTAAAAATAAATTTTTAACTTCTTTCCTTAACTCTCTTGGGTTATTTGGCAAGTTAATTCTATTATTCTCTATAAGGAATTTTGGCTATTTATAAGAATAAAATTATTTCGGATTCTAAAACCCAAAATTAAAATTTGAAGACAAAATTGTTTTTGATCTATTTTATTTAAAAGACAAAATTATTTGATACTTTTTTGAATAGATGAAATTATAAAAAACATATCTATATAAATTTTATTTGCTCTTCCTTATAAAAAATTTTAATTTTCTCTAATAAAGACTAAATAGGCCTTTTCAAAAATCAATTTCTGTAGTATCACTAATTCTGACATTCTTATAAATTTATATACATATTTCAAAGAAATTGCCATTAGGCTAGTAAATCTATTTTTAATTAGTAGTTTGCAGGATAATCTTTAATTTCTTTTAGTATTTCTAAGAAGTCATTAGATAATTCCTCTAGTCTTCCAATAATTACATTAGAAACATCTCTTCTAAAAGCATCAAACCTTAACTGGTTTTCAATTCTTGCAAAACCTACTATGTAAAAAATAATTCTTGTAATCTCATATGCATCTAGGCAAGCAAAATCTATATTCATCATATAATCAATATCTAGTATTTTGCAAAGTTTATCATAAATTTGTTTTTGTTAATAATGTGAGCTCTGTATGCTCACTTATATCTCTCAGTAGTCTCAAACAAAAATCTCATGAATTCTTTTTGGTATACTAGTTGTATCTTATATCTTCTTGTAAATGTTCTAAAGAAGTTCCTATCTTTATATTTTAATTTTGTTTTTATTGCTTCTGGAATTTTGTAGATAGTGCTTCTAGTTTTCAACTTATGCTATAAACTTTAACAACTCTTGAAAGACTCTAATATTGCATTTCTATTCTATTTTTCATTATTAAAAGGCCTGTATTTTATTTTGTTTATTATCTTTAATACCTTGCTTTACATTTTTGAATCTTTTTGTCTCTCTCCAATTTTGTATTGGTCTTTGTTCTATTCATATGTCCTGCTACAACTAAGCTATACAACACTAATGACAATTTCTTGATTTAAATTTTCTCTTGTTTGCTTTTTATTTTGCCTTATATTTTTATCAAGATTTGTTTGCCCTTATTAGAAAACAAATCTATTTCCTAGATTAATTCTGATAGTTTCTGATTTATTTCAATTTGTTTCATCATATCCTCATTTTTTTCTTTTCTATTTTTTACCCAATTCATATTTTGTAAATCTGTTGATTTTTCTAATTTGGCCTAGTCTGATATTATAATTTCCTCTAGTTCTTTGTTTGTTGTGTTGTTTTAATCCAATAATAACATATTATCATTTAGAACTATTAGATTCCTTTATGTAAGCTCTATAATATCATTTTATTCAACTGGTCTTCTCTCAATACCTTGTTATAAATTATCTATTTCATTTAATTGCTTCATTTCTTTTTGTCTGTTTTTTGATGGACCAAAGCCCATATGTTTATTAAATTTTTATATAAAAACTTGTTTTCAACTTTTCTATTCCTAGTTTTCTTTTTAGTTTCATTAAACAAACTCTTTTTTTAGTTATTTACTTAGTATAATTATATTTAGATAGTTTATCATATATTTCTAAAAATAAGCAACCTTTTTTGCCAAAAAATTACACAAAAAAACGAGGGGTTGCTTATTTTTGAAATATTGTGTTTTTTGAAAAAATTAAAAAATGTATTACAGCCAGCCCTTGTAGAACTGATCCTGTAGAACCCTGAACATCTCTCATATAGGTTATAACTGGATTTTGGCAATTTTGCTCCAATTTGCTGAAAATAACAAAATATATTTGTTTAAATAACTTTTGATCTAGTAATTAGAATCGAATGAACTTTTTTTTGTTAGATGTGCCTTACTAAACACCTCATTTTTAAAAAAAGTTTGTTCAAATTGGTCCACTGGGTGCCAAAATAATTGGCAAAAACTGTTTTTTGCTTCTCAAATTTCAGAGATTTTTGCTAAAAAAAACAAGTATGGCCTCTATATTAGATGTCCAGGATCTTGATCTTGTCAAAACCAAAAATTTGCCAAAATCAGTTAAAAATCAATCCACCAAACACCCATTCCATAAGTAATAACTGATAATCTGCCATTTTTGATACTAAACCTGTCCACTATACACACTGGTTCTGAGAGGGCTAACTGTAATAAAAGTTGTTCAAATAATACCAAATTTTTACTATAAGTGTATTTTTATATGCTGAACAACTTTACTTAATCGACCTTTTGAAGTTTACTTAGTAAAAAAAAAGGTTTATATGTAGCAACTGCTAACGCGTTTTTTGAGATTTTTGAAAAAAAAACAGAAAGGTTGCTTATTTTAGGGGTTGCTTATTTTGGAGAATCTACGGTAGTTATTTTTTCTCTTTTTCTACTATACTTGCAAAATATTACAAAAATTTTTTTGAAACAATTTTTAATTCAAAAAATCTAGAATGGCTTATTTTCAGGATATATAAAATTTTAAGCTATTTATACTTTGCTACTATTTTGATATTAACAAACAATATAAAAAAAAATTAATTAATATTTTAAAATAATGATATATTGTATATTATACTAAAAAAAATAGAAACCATTTAAAAGAACCAATTCAATTATTAGCAATATAAAATTATTATTTTTTATATTATACCTAATTTAGCTAACAAGTATTAGTTTTTAATTGTTTTAATTGTTCTTTTATATTACATCTGAGCTATTTAATCAGAATTTAGAATTTGCTAATATACAAATATTAGATATACTATTGCTTTACTAAGATCCCAAAACATACATAGATAAATCAGGTATTAGAACTATGCCATTAATCATCTGATTTTTGACACTCCTCTTAGTTTGTTTATTTTTGATTTTTTATACAAATCTTTTTTATTTATAGTAATTTTTTGCTTATTTTTGAGGTTTTTCTGCAGATTATTCTATTTTTGTAATTTTATAATAAACTTGATCTATCTATACATATTTTAGCAGTGATGGCACATTGTCATTTAAAAATAAATGACATCTTGTCATATGACAAGTCATTTTTGTCATAAAAAAATCATTTATTTTTTTATGACTATCAATAATTAATAAATAATTTTTATTAACCAACTAGCAATATTATATTTGCGGCTGACGAAGTCGCCTGCTTGCAGTTTGAATCACATTATTTAAAGTGTAATATATATTGTTGTATACTAAAATTGATTAAAAATATATGTTGTGATTTGGTATTAGTTTATAATTTTTGGTCAATAAGTTAAGGTGGAGCACTATTTTATAGAATATAAGTATGATCGATGGATGATAATTGTTCATGTTTTATTTTTATACTGGTAATTAGAACATGATCATGCGGGCGGCTTCACTACCCATAATATGTCAAGATAATAGATTTGTTTGTTTTATTCTTACTTTTACTTTGGAAAGAAAATTTTGTTTACTACTATTGTCCTAATTTCTGAAACACCTGATAAAAATTAGCCGAATGATTTTTCAGCTGATCCGGTTAAGTTATTATCTCGGCATAATAGATTTAATAAAATTACAAAGTTGTATATATGCATGTACAGTACGTACGCACGTACGCAACGTTTGCATTAAATAGTGCTAATTATTGCAACAGCATTTGGTGCTTAAGAATATTTAGTATTAATATTATTGTCATTTATTTGTCATTTTAATGTCATTTATAAAAATATTTTTTATGACTTGTCATTTTGCCATGGTTTTGTGTAAAATTTTTTAATAATAAATGACATTGTCATTTTAAAATGACATGTTATTTACAGTCATTTTCATAAAAATTTTAATGACTTTGTCATTTGCCATCACTGTACTTTAGAGTCCTATTCTATCTGTAATATTCTTCAAACTATATATAAAAATAAAATTGTTTTAGGTTTAAAAATCTAAAATAAAATTAAATTTTAACTCTGAAATTGTTTTTAATCTATTTTACTTAGAACTCAAAATTTTTTGATACTTTTTTTAAATAGATGAAATTATAAGATACATAAATATATAAATTTTATTTGCTCTTTTTTATAAAAAATTTTAATTTGCTCTAATAAACACAAAAATAGGCCTTTTTTAAAAATCAATTTTAGTAGTATTACTACTTTAGACAATAATATTGTTTATTATATTTTCTATACTTTTTTACTTTATATAAAAACAATTTAGTTGGCTATTATAAATTTATATATTTAATATAAGATATCAAAGATCTTTACTTCTTTTTTAAAATATATATATATTTTTAATATTAAGATATTTATTTTGGGGTTTAGTTTTATTTAAGTGTTTTATAGAATTATAGATTTTTCTATATAAAGATACTGATATTTGTTATATAGGGATATTAAGTTGTTCAAATGAACTGGGTCTGAACCTGGTTCAAACTACTCTTTTTAGCTGTTTATTCAAAGAAAAATTAACAACAAATTCTTGAACCAGTTTTATAATCTAGCTTATAAACCTAATTTATAAACTCAGTTTATAAGCTTAGCTTATAAAACTGGTTTGAAAACTTAGTTTATATGAACCCGGTTATAATAATCGTAATACGTACAATAAAGAAATTATCAGTAAATTAAATATAATTTGTAATACGGCATGTTGAATCTTTGTAAGAACGTATGTACATATATATTATGCATGCTTAGAAAGACATTTGTCAACCAAAGGTACAGCAAAGTCTTATGATTCTATTGTACAGCAAGTTATGATGCAATCTTAATTTGTTAGTACGTACATAGTTTTGTTAGTGTGAAACTTCGAGGTTAGTCTAACAACTATAAATCTAACATTTATCGTGACTAAGTAAGAAAATAATTATCTAGGCAGGTCAGACAATATCTGACCTGCCTGGATAATTATTTTCTTACCGGATAATAGCTCTAGTGAATTTAGATTCATGAACTAAAGTTTGAACTTCAAAGTTAACCTCAAGTTCATACTTTAAGTTTATAAACTCAAGTTTAAACTTTAAAATTGAACTGAAGTTTATAAACTTCAGTTCAGTTCATTTTTTTCTTTGAACTTTATGGGACTGGACTGAAACTGAACTGAATAAACTACTTAATATCTCTATTGTTATATTAATAAGAATACAACTAGCTACTTATACTTTTAGTATTATTTTCTTAGCTGCTATATTTGCAATCCAACTATAATATTGCTTATTTAAAGCTCTAATTTTTTGTTTCTTTTGTCAATTTAGTTTTGTATTATTAAAATATAGTTTTAAATACTATATCTATATCTTTAGAACTACTTTATCTTTAGAGAACTTTCAAAAATCAGCTGACTTAGATGTGGTAAATAGGTTAGCTAGAATATCTTTAGCTGGAATTATTAAGTTCTAGCCAAAATTAAAAAAAATTTTAGTACAAATTATAAATTTTATTAATTGATAGTCCGCCAGTTAATCAGAAGTTGATCATAGTGTAACATGATGCAAATCACATATGAAAATCACTATAGTGTGAATGTGTGCATCACGTTACACTATGATCGATCTCTGATTAACTGGCAGACTATCAATTAATAAAGTTTAATAATAAATAACCAATCCAATTTAACTACCAAAATGATCCTCTTAGAAAAAGGATTTCAACAAGCCTAAAATCAAAAAATCCAATTACTGGATCCTAAAATCAGAATAGATTTATATATTATTATATAGTAAGTATTTAATAAACTAGATAAATGTATAGCATTGTATATTTGGAGCCAATATTTAATATATATACTATATATTATATTTAACATTAATATAAGGGGCATGCCATTTATCACCATGAATACATGGTCAGAGGTGGTGATTATGTCTATATATTATATATTAATTAATTAGAATTAGATAAAGTAATCACACCATACATGAATAGAGTTGGCTACTAAGTAAAAAATATCATGTGATAAATGGCATGCCCTTAACAATATAAGTTGATTATGTATCTGTTATTTTTGTTGATTAGTTGAATGTAATTGGTTGTATATTACATAATGCGACCAAACAAACAAATATTTGCTAATCAAACCCTTTTGTAAAACTAGAGAATCCTCTGCTTTGCTCTGAACTAATTATAAAATATTGTAGTATTTATAGCAATACAAATCTACTATAAATTCTTGAAATAATGGGCATGGGAATTATTCAAATTTTGGTCTGAATTAAGTTTAATTCAGACCAAAATTCAAAATAATGCCCATATCTATTATTTTGAGAATTTATAGTATATTGATTTTAGAATTTAGTGGTTGGATTTTAATATTTTTAGTTATTAAAATCCTCTTTCTAAAAAAATTATTTTAGTGGCTAAATTATCAAAATTGGTTTAGTAAATCAAAAGAGGATCTTGAACATCTTTTATATAGATTATAACTAGATTTTGGCAATTTTGATCTAATTTGCTAAAAATAACAAAGCTATATTTATTTAAATAATTTCTGATTTAGTAATCAGAATTGAATGAACTTTTTTTTGTTAAATACACCTTACTGAGAACTTTATTTTAAAAAAGTTTATTCAAATTGAACTACTAGATACCAAGATAATTAACAAAAACAGGTTTTTTGCTTCTCAAATTTTAGAGTTTTTCTAAAATACACAATATATAACCTTTGTACTAAATATCCAAGGTTCTATTAGGGCACTGCCAAAAATCAGCTAATTCAATTTTGGCCAAAATTTTGATTCTCTATTTTAGTCAGATCTTTATATTAAATTTTTACTTTTTCAGACCCTCCCCAGAAAATCAGCTGATTTCTGGTCCTCCTTTTAAAGTTATTTACTATTAAATATTTAATATTTAATAGTAAATAACTTATAATTTACTAAACCAATTTTGATAATTTAGCTACCAAAATGATCTTCTTAAAGAGAGAATTTGACAAATCTAAAATATTAAAATCCAATTACTGGATTCTAAAATTAATATAAATTTGTATTATCATTGTAAACAAAAAAAACTCTTTCCAACGATCACTTGTACAAATTGCCGAACAAAAGAAAAACAAAAAATTTTTTAGTAAAAGACGAAACAGCTGGTACTAATATTGGTTTTTATAAAGGTCAACCTTTTTCTATATTTCAGGACTCCTTTATATATTCGACACGCAAGCCAGAAGCGTCAGTTGTACAAGATAACTGGCAGTGTATGCCCTTGGTACAAGAAATTCTGGTGGAAGTTTTCTTTCGTCGACGAAGATATCCCAGCTTGGCTAGGCAGTGAACTAAAAAATGAGTTTTTCAATACTCTCTCTAAGGTTTTTTGGTTACAAGAACATTTTCAACTGTACACCCACCACCATATTCTCGCTTGACGCAGTTTTTCTGGAATTTGTGACGAAAAGTGGGAAATCTGGCATACAAGATCGGCATTGTTGTTCCTATCCTAATCGGGAAGAAGGCATGCAGGTTGATAAACAGGAATGGACGTATAATGAGACGTGGCACAATGGAGTAGGCAGATCTGTGGAACTAAATTTCAGAATGTTTTTTTGTTTCTTTTATGTACATATAATACTTTGGCGAGGCGTTTCCTTGCGCAGTATTATATAATTTTTATAAATAGTCAGAATCGTGTTTTTTCTTTCTTTTGTTTTTTTCTTTTTCTGCTTCTCCGTGTCAGGATTAGCTTCTTTTCTTTGTTTTTTCTTTTTTATACTGGTTTTTTTTCTTTTTGTATAGTTCGTTTTCTTGGTAGTTTCTTTTTACTTTCCCCCTTTTTCATTTGCCCTTTATGAAGAAGGAAGAATTTAAGGAAAGGAGTACGATCCTGACACGGCATTAGCAAACCGGTCAGTGATGTTTGGGAATCAAGTCTCAACAAGCATTGGGACCTGGCGGAGACAAATTTGTGAAATGGCAGATCGCACCTGGGTACTGTTGTATCGAGTGAGTCTTTATTTGGGTATAATTTGGTATACTATATACGTACTTCGGTACGAACACCAGTCACTAGGCATTTACGAATAAATAAAGGCAGGATCGTCCAGACTAAAAAAAAAATTAATAAATTTGTATTACTATAAATACTATAGTATTTTATAATTTATTATATAGAGAGTAGTAATATAGAAAGTGATTTGGTTAGGGCAGGACCCCGAAGAACTCTGATACAACTTAGATAGTTTTAAAAAAGAAAATTTTGCATAGAAATTCATCAAACATTGCAGTAAATTTTCAAATTTTGCTCTATTTTATACATTTATTTGGCTAAAATACTGCTAAAATTATACAAACTCAAATCTGAGTTGTATCAGAGTTCTTCGGGGTCCTGTTAGGGCTATGTTATTAATCACCTGATTATTTTTTATCAGAGATCTACTTCCTTCTTCTCCCTTAATACTATATATTCCTGAAAATAAGCTACCTTTTTTGGGCCAAAAATTATATAAAAAAATGTAGATAGCTTATTTTTAAATTCTGAAATTCTTTAAAAAATTATAAAATATACTAATAAAAGTTGTTCAAACAATATAAAATTTTTATTTAAGTATATTTTGATGCCTAAACAAGTTTACTTAATCGTATTTTTAAGGGTTACTTAGTAAAATTTAGACTTTTAGATATAGCAACTGCTAATATATTTTTTGAGATTTTTGAAAAAAATCAGAGGAGTAGCTTATTTTTAGAATAGCTTATTTTCAGAAATATATAGTATATATATAGTCAGGTTCCTTATATATAATTACAGCTTTTTTACCTCCTTTTCTCTTAAAAAATCAACTGATTTTTGTCACTCTCCTTACTATTCTACCAAATGACAGATTTGAAGTTCAAATTTTACTAATAACAATTTTTAAAATTATTAAACTGTATTACCATAACTATTGTTTATTGATCAGTTGGGTATATTGCCTACAATCTTGGTATTACCATTTTAAATAGAAACTATTGAGCAAAATTTGTATTGCAAGTTCAAACAAATTCAAAAAACTGAAATAATAAAAACCTATTTAGCAAGTTTTAAATAAAAAGATAATTTTCTAATAGTAAGGGGAGTGACAAAAATCAGGTGATTTTTTAGAGGGAGAAGGGTATAAAAAAAGTTGAAATTATATATAAGAACCTGACTATATATATATTAAAGAAAAGGGAGTGGGTAGGTCTCTGATAAAAAATAATCAGGTAATTAATGACATAGCCCTAAAGCTAAATATTAAAGAGCCAAGATTGGAAAACTGGATAAGTACAAGTTCTAGAATATAGAATTATACCAATCTGGTTACCAAAGTCATACCAAAAAAAAAATATATTTTAAAAAAATATATTAAGAAAAAAAACCTATAGTAGTACCTAAAGCCAAGGTAACTTAATATTACCAGGCAACTAGATTGATAGCTTAGAAAAAACCAATTAGATAATCTGGCTAGATAAAATACTAGAAATGAACTTTATAAGGGCATAACAGATATAAAGATCTAACCAAAAAAAGGCTATTTATAAAGAGTTGTACATATTAAGATCTAACCGAGATCTGGGCATATTCATATAGAAGCTTTCTTTAAAAGGTATTATAGAAGATCTAGAACCACTAATATTAAATATAGCTAGTATAAGTACATAAAATAGACAATTGTCAAAAAAGATATTATTCAACTATACTTGGTTAGAAGTAGTAATATAAAATATACTTGGGAATTTTATTATAATAGAGTAAAGTATAGTCATTTGCATTTTGCCAAATTTAGAATAAATAAGACCTGGTATCAAAGTTACAAAAAATTAGTAGATAGTAGTAATATACAGGTTTGAGATACTTACTCAATATGGTAGAGATAGCTACATAGCTTGAAATATAGATCCTTTAGAAAGTATACTAGTAGGTAATACAGACATACCAAACTAAAAGCAAAAAGTACCTATTCAAAACAAAATAAAACACCAATTTAAAAGTTTTAAAAAAGGTAAAATAGGTAAAATAGTAAATATAGAATACCAAGTACAGTAGCAGTTAGAACTAGATATTTAGCAAATCCAGATTAGCTATATAGTGGAAATTTAGAAGGTTTTAGTAGATTTGGGTTATATCTAGAAAATGGTCAAAATGCAAAATTTTTATTTTAGCATGCATATGCGTATGCATTATTTGTATGCATGTTTTGATCAAGTTATGATTTAATTTCTTAATGCTGGCCAGAATTAACTGCATGCATGCATGCAGTCATGTGCATAGTGCCCATCTCTAATTATATCACTTTGAAAAAAATAAAAAAAATTAAATACTTATTATATTAATATATAAATCTATTCTAATCTTAAAATCTAGTAATTAAATTTTTGTAATTTTAGGCTTGTTAAAATCTTTTCTTTAAAAGAATTATTTTGGTAGTTAAATTATCAAAATTGGTTTAATAAATTAAAAGTTATTTATTTTTAAAATTTATAAATTTATTATTACCAGTATATTAATTCTTTAAATTGTACAAACTTTTTACTAATTTAAATTTTTTGAATAAAATCCTAAATCTTAATATTAGCTATATATTTTCTAAGTAAAATATTTAATTTTAAATCTGTTTTATTAACTTAGTTAAAAAAATTTTTTAAATATATTAAAAAACCTTGATATAATAAAAGCTTAAAGTATATATATTAGAACTTTTACTATAAAATTTTTTTTTAAATTTTTTTTAAATTTTATATGTTCTTATCTATAAAAAAAATATTTCTTCTAATACAAGTCTTAATTTTTACAAGTAAATTACTAAAAGTACAATTATGAAAATTGTAATTCTTTATATAAAACTACAATATTGTATTAGAAACTATATTTTTAAAAACAATATTTAAAGAGTTTACCAAGATATTGTAAAATATTTTTTTAGTTAAAAAATTTTTTTAAATTTTAATATTTTTAGCTTATAAGTAACATAAACTTTTTGTCTTATAATATAAATACAAATAATACAAGAATATAATTTTTATTTTAAATATTATTGTACAAATTTTATTTAAATATTTTAAATAATTAAAAAAACAGATTAGAGATATTTTATAGTAATTATTCAGACAAATTTGCCTGCAAACTTTAGATAAAAATTTTAAAAACTATGAAATTTAATTGGCTAATAGGGGTATCAGGTATGGATAGATGGATCTGGTCTTGGGTAATCTATTAGTAAAAATAAATCAGCTGATTTTTGGAAGCCTCGTAATAAAGGCAAGATTGCTAAAATATATATATATATAGTATATATATTATTTATATAATATACAATATTATTAAAAACAATAACTTTACTATTTATTGCTAGTAATTAACAATAAAGTATAACATGTTAATATATAAATTAAAAAGTTTTTGCTATAATATTTGATTAATATTAGAGTTAGTATTAAAAACTAAAATATAGCAAAAGCATAATTTATACCAAAATTTTATGAGAAATTTTTTTTGTTAGAGCCTTAAAGGTGATTTCATAAAAGATACAAATATATACTAGTAATGATTATTAGCAGTAATAAATAGCAAACTTCAAAAACAAAATATAGTCAGTCTCTTATATTATTATATAGTTGAGTATATAGTAGATTTTTTTAAATAAAGAAATTGTATTTATATAAAGATTTTTTATATTTTAATTTAAATATAAATATGATTATATTGTATATAATATAATTGTATAAAAGATAACTATATAAAGAAATAACTATAACTAAATAACAAATAATCTAGTTATTAGATTATTAAAATAATTTAAAAATTATTTTTTAATTTTGATTTGGTTAGTATATATAGTTTTTATAGCATTTATTATCTAGTTTATTTACTTTATTTTTTTTTAGTATAGCTGATAGTATTATTAAATATTTTAAATACAGTATCCAGTATTAAATTATAATGATAAAAATTATTATATTGTAGAATTTATTATATAATTTATATTTAATTTTAATAATTTTTACTTTTATTTTTTAATAAATTAACAAACCAGATATTAAACTAGGTAAAAAATTAAATATTAAAAAAAATATTATTTTTAAATTTATAAATACTATAAATAAAATAATTTGAAAGTTTAAAATTCTAAAAATATACAATATTTGTCAAAAAATTCTAAAATTAAAAATGTATAATTTTTGTTACTATTAATATTATTGCGTTTGTATTACATTAAAAAAGCAAATTATAATAAATAAATCTAATAAATAAATAAATAAATAATGTCACAATGCAATTAACATTAAAGCAATCAAAATTTTTTGCTTATTATAAAGTGTACAAAAGCCTAGACTTAAAATTTGTATGAAAGAATAATATTAGTCGATCCAGTTAAAATTAAAAATATAGATACTAAATTTGGAGTGTATGCTTAATTTCAAAATATTACAGCTTAAGAAATATGCCATAAAAAAATTATGAATTTATTTAGCTGGTTTTACAACATTTTTAATATGAAAATTTCGACAAGTTAAATTGAATATATTTTTAAAGAAGTGAAAGGTTTATTATATTTTAGAGATCATTTCCGAGGATCCGACGAATAATTTCAATTATGTGGAATAAACAATAATTCCAAATCCAACAGGTTGGGATATGTATAATAATTATTGTATGAAATTAGGTGATACGTACGTACGTATGTATATACATATAGATATATACCATAGTATAACCGATATACCTTAAAAAATTTAGAATTTGAAACCAAAATCACTAGTTTTGGCAGTGTTTATAGGTAACTAAAATTTGAGATTTTTTGTTTTTTTTTTTTTTTTTGAAAAATGACAACTTAAAGTCCTCTCAATATATATATATATGTAGTTTAACAATATTGCCACGCAACAATTCATGGTATATTGACATAAATTATTTGTTCTTGCAAACTATAAAAACAATAATTGGCGTAAAGAATGTTTGTATAATGTATGTTTATGCATATCTGGCGTAAACTGGATAAACCGCCACGAATCTCGTTATATAATTAAATGTTTTGTTTATCTCAGATCGGTTATTATTTTGAGACATTCATCACAAGTTCATGCCTAGTCAACAACACAAGAAACAAGTATTGTCCTCTAAACGAAAACGTTTAATACTATCAGGTATAAAAGGTTACACTATTGCGTAACAGAAATAAGCATAACGTACGGAATGCACTGTCTGCCAAGAAAGGAATTCTGTATCTGGATGACGAGTAAGACTGACAACAACAAACAAGAGATTTGTGGAGTCCTTTTTTTTCATAGACAGATTTGTAACCTGTCCCGGTACTTGATAACCAAATGTGGTTGTTCGATTGTGGACTGGATGCCTACAAATCAATGTCTATAATTAGAATAATTAGAATAAGGTGACTTGATTTGATAGATCTATGCATGAAGAATATTATTAATTAGGGATTAATGTTAAAATTACGTAGTAAGTTCTTCGAAGTATATCGATAATGATTTCCGATCACACATGGGATATCATGAGTGTCACGAAAGTCATAAAAATAATAAACAAATAGTGAAGAAAACAACAGTAACAACCTTCCTTTTTAGTAAATCCTGCTTTAGATAACATGAAATTTAATAAATTTAATAAATTTAATAATACGTACCATCTAAAATTACCAAACATACAAATAAATAATTAGTTTTTTTAGTTTACTTTTCGGACAATTGCAATAATAAATCCGTTTATAAATGCGTTTGTTGGAAATCATTCATTTAATCGTTTTTCTATTTTTGACGGTTTTTTTTAGAACAGGCTTTTGTGATTTTTGTGATTTTTGTGATTTCTAATGAACTAATGAAATTAATGAATTAATGAAATTAATGAAATTAAAGAAATTATTTAAAGTTTAATTCAAAATTATTCAAATTACGAAATTTCATAATAACCATAATAACAGATAAACATGATATATAATACAGTAATAATAGTAATAATAGTAATAATAATAATAATCAATAAATAATATTCATTATTATATTTATAAATATTATAAATATTATATCATTATACTGTATATCATTATATATCAGATATCATTATCTGTTATTATCATTATTAGTAAAGATTTGAAAGGAAAATTGTTGGACCGAAAAAATAACTTTCGCGTTATATTATGCAATAATACTAACAGCTAATACCTTTTTTTATTTTCAGAAGAATACGTTATTATCAATCATTTTTCTTATGGTTAGACACTAAATGCGTGCAATTTATAATAGGTAACCGATAATTCGGTGGCGAATTATACAAATTTAGAATTATGTGTAAATACCATTCTAACGCCTCTTAAACCTTGGAAATTTCGAAACCATTTAATTAATCAAGGTATAGTTCATCGTACGCCTCCTTTATCTTCCCGATTTAGTTGTGATGCGTAAACCAATGGTTAAAGCGAGTTTATGCACGTACGTAAATGTAAATGCACATCGATCTGTAAGTTTCATGAAAAATAATGTGTTAAGAATGTGTTCGACATAATACAGTAATAATATGAAAATGTGTTCTTACATGCAGAATTTATCGAAAATTTCATAAGTTTAGGAAAGTTTTTTCGCCGTTGCTTCACCTTTTAAGCTCGCACGACTAACTTTTTGTGTATAAAAGATGGTACTACTTCGATTCCGACCACAAGTTCGACAAAAATATTTCTAAAAATAGATACTAATAGGTGCCAGAAATAAATCCCATGCTAAAGATAGTATTGTTTATTTACTCAGTGTTACCATGAAAAAAAAAAAACACCTGATACTATAATATTCTATATATTGAATTACCTTACCGTTAAGTTTAAACGTAGCTTTATATATATATATATATAATTTTTTTTTTTTTTTTTTTATATATTGAATTACCTTACCGTTAAGTTTAAACGTAGCTTTATATATATATATATATAATTTTTTTTTTTTTTTTTTTTTTTTTTTTTTTTTTTTTTTTTTNTCTTCACATATGCAAGATATCGGATATTTCTAAAAAAATATGTGGTGCAAATTGATGAACAAACAATCCATGATTTTAAATAAAAGGAGCTTGCGAGTAGCTTTATGCACTTTAACGTGTTTAATTTGTTCTTCCCTCCGGCTTTTCCTTCTTTATGAGTAACGATTATAGTCATATTTTATTATAGTGGCTTTTTTAGACAATATGATGATGACACAGCCCAGAAAACAATCAAGGAAGCGTGTTGATACTCAAAAGAAGATTGGTCCTATGCAACGCGGTCAACAAAAAATTAAACTTTTAATGAATAAACCGCGTGGTGTTTTACCACCCTTACCGCTTCCTTTCCCTCCTCAAGTACAACTTCAAAAAATGGTGGCTAAACTTGCATCAAAACCAAAGCTAGCGAGGTTTCCAAATGCGTTCATTATGTATAGGAATGAATACGTTCAATTTTTGAAGGTTAAAGGTCTTCATCTTTCAATGACTGAATTATCTCCGATGATTGCAGCGGCTTGGAGACAAGAGCCAGAATATGTTAAGGATGCTTATACTCGACTTTCAAGCGATGCTGAAAAATTATATGTTAGAATGGCCGCAAATGTGCAACCAGAAATTAAATATAAATTTCCAGCACAACGTCATC
Organism: Gigaspora rosea; assembly: GCA_003550325.1. Lineage (NCBI taxonomy): Eukaryota > Fungi > Glomeromycota > Glomeromycetes > Diversisporales > Gigasporaceae > Gigaspora > Gigaspora rosea. The sequence goes on along the minus strand of QKWP01000193.1, from coordinate 417,480 downwards.
CAACTTTTAATGATTATACAAATGAAGAAACTAATACAACTACAACATTCATTCGCAAGGAAAATGAAAGATCTAATAATAATGATAACGTTATAAAATTTGGGAATAACTTTGCAACTGAATATACACAACTTCTTCAATCATCGTCTATTCCTGATTTGAAAGGTTATCCTCGTAATGTAAATAATGAATCAAATTCGAGGACATCAACTTTTTTTGAACGTTCATCATCATCATCAACATCATCAACAAATTATGATGGTAGAGATCTTTCTGTTATCAATGCAACCATGAATATGAATGGGCAAAATTTTGATCAATCCTTTATGAAACAAGAAAATTGTTTTATTCAAGAAACACCTTACATTCCTTATACACAAATTCCTAATATTAGCCCAACATCGTCTCGATCATCACCGACCGATTCATTATTATGTGGTGAAATTAGGTTTCCATCATCCGAAGAATTAATTTTTGGATCTTTGCCATCACCAGCTTTGACAACACCTTGCTCAGAAATTTCATTTCCATTTTCACCACCTTGTATTAATTGCAGTAGACATTATTATGATCAAAATTTTACTGCATCATTCGAAAATGAATCATCACCTGTACAATCGTCTGATTTTTATCCACTTTCACCCGTATCACCAACTTTAACATTTGATGAATCACCAATGCAATCGCCAACATTTAATGATTTTGATATCACGACAGATTTGTACTATGTTATAGATTCAGCACTTTCTTTTGACCCTTATGGAATTCCTACTTCCAGAAGCGTTTAAAAAAAAAAAAAAAAAGCCATGAACACGTGATATAATGAAAATATTTTTTTTTTTTTTTTTTTTTTTTTTATATTATACATTTTGGATGACTGTTTATTCGTCTGGATCTCGAGTATAAAGCTACAAAATGTTTTTACGGTTTTTTTTTAAGGCCTGAAAAATTTTTTCCTTCCTTCGATTTACGATAGGAATTGGATTTTTTCATAGGACAAAATTAACAGTAAATTTCTTATGCATATGATACAACACTTTTTTTCTATGTTTATTTCGATATCGAAATTTACGCCTAAATATATATGTTTATATTTTTTCTTTTTTTTTATCATCTCGATTTTCATCTCGATTTTCATATCTCGATTTTATTTTATTTTTTCTTCGTTGACATCACTCACGGACAATTATAAAAAATTTTGATGTCATTTTTTTTTTTTTTTCTTTACCTTTTCTTTCTTGTAAATATTTCACGCACCACAAACATCTTTCACGTAAACATATATATCATTTTTTTTTCTTAGATAGTTAGATTCACATGGAGAAAAGTATTGTTTCATTTTTTAAATATAAATACTCTCCTTTTAAAAAAATTTTTTTTTTTTTTTTATTCGATTGCAAGAAAGAAATTTACATAATAATTCTAGATATCATAAAAAAAAAAA
>QKWP01000193.1:373559-386904 GCA_003550325.1 Gigaspora rosea | reverse complement strand
TTTATTTTTTAATTTTTTTTATTTTTTAATTTTTTTTATTTTTTAATTTTTTTTATTTTTTAATTTTTAAATTTTTTTATTTTATTTTTATACTTTACCATTGGTACTTTGCAAGAAATCCATCAACTTTTTAGCACTTTGCGCAAGCCGACTCAGCCTTTCAACACTTTGCAAGAACACACTCTAGCAATTTCTAAATTTCAAGAACGCAAGTTTTTGCAAGGTTTTGTTTAATTTATTTTTTCATTTCATGTTTTTTGTTTTTGTTTTTTTGTTTTATTTTTATTAATTTATTTTATTTTGGCACTTTGTGAAAACTTTCGATGATTTCTGAATTGCAAGATCACGATCTCTTACTTCAAGAAAATAAAGATTTGGAGCTTCATTTATTTTTTTACTTAGTTTGCTTAAATTTTGTTTTTTGTTTGTTTTCTTTTTTTTTTACTTATTTTTTTAATTTTATTTTATTTTATTTATCTTTTTCGGAACTATGCAAGAAAGCGACTTGACTTTTTCAGCACTTTACAAGAATACCAATTCTAACGTCTCTGGCACTTTGCAAGAAGTCATGAATATGAACGAATATAATCGAATATAAGCAAATATAGGCAAATATAAGCAAATATAATAGTTTATTTTTTTTATTTTTGTTTTTTTTGTTATTTTTTTGAGTTTGTTTTTTGTTTTTTGTTTGTTTTTTTTACTTATTTATTTTATTTTATTTTATTTATTCCTTACTTCTTTCAGAACTTTACAAGAAAACGACCTAACTTTTCCAGCACTTTTACAAGAACACTAATTCTAACTTTTCCGGCACTTTGCAAAAAGTAGCAAATATAAGCGAATATAAGGAATATAATAGTTTATTTTTTTATAGCTAACTGTGGAGTGAGCGAAAATAAGTGTTTAGGGCTAGTTTTTGTATATAGTAATAGAATTAAATGTGACGAAGTGCGAAAGTAGTTTAAAATATTTGTAATAATGTAAAAATAATACATAATATATAATAAAGTATATAATATTAATTAAAAATATATATTTAATAAATGTAAAATATAATGTATAATAATAATAAATAAATAAATATAAAATTTTATATTAAATTGCAAAACCATGCGAAATATTGCGAAAACCTTTAAAAAAGCATGATTATGTGAATATGTATATCGTTTATTTATTTTTTAAAAATTTTTGAAAATTTGGGAAAATTTGCAAAATATTGCGAAACAATGCGAAAGTATCAAAATAATACCTACTGCGCACTTTAGTTTATTGATTTGCATAAGTACGCAAGCCCTGTAGAAAGGTAATTATTTCGAAATATTTTGAAATAATAACCGTAATATTATTAATATTACCATAATATAGCGTAATATATTGCGTAATCTACTGCATCAATCATAAGATTTTCGTAATATTACGGGCCGTAATATCTTACGTAAGATTACATATATATAATTCACTAATGTTATTTACCTGATGCTAGATGTTATAATTTAGTTTTTAGCAAATTACTATAAAATTTATATCTGATATGTAATAATCCAACTTTTAGCAAATTTACTTGATTTTAGAGGTAGCAAAAACGCCTAAATTCATGCAAATCAGTTATGACCTCTATGAAAGATGTCTGGGGTCCTAATTTTTTGTTACAAAAAGTTCACATAATAGGTTGCTTTGTTTGCAATTCTTTTTTCTAGCTTTTATTGTTATATTTATTAATATAATTAACTTTTTGTTAATTTTTAATTTTTTTAAATATTAAAACAACAAGAATTATACCTTGTATGTTTTTTATTGAATTTTTTACAAATAGTTTTAGGCATAGTTACAGAAATTGGAAAAGTTGCAAAAAATCTAGTAAAAATTTACAAAAATATAACATTTTTATTTAATTTGTATATAAATTACAAACTAAATTTAATTTATTATATTAATTGAAGATTTTTTTTTACACCAGAGTTTGCAATTTTATCGGTTATAATACATGTACAAATTAAATTATATTTTTATCAGTTATTACATATATGAGATTAATATACTATAGTAATTCATATAATACTAGCTGCTCACTCAGTTATGTGACTTTTTTGTGTCACAAACCAATCATGGTTTGAGATCAGGTATAATATGAAATCAAAACAATCAAATTTCTTTTTATATATTTCTTTAAACTGCTTTTTCAACTTTTTAACATTTTTCATATATATATATATATATTTTTTTTTTTTAACTTTAATGGCCTTGCTAGAGCCTAACTAGTTTATTAATCCTGCAATAGTTTACAACTATAAACTAATTAATTTTCTNTAATGGCCTTGCTAGAGCCTAACTAGTTTATTAATCCTGCAATAGTTTACAACTATAAACTAATTAATTTTCTAACTAATATATAGGTCTAACATCATTTGGCTACTTCTATAAGCGCCCAAAAATGTGACTTGTCACACCATAGTCCTAAGAGAATAGAGTTTAACTTAACATCAGTGCCACCAAGTTTATCCCTTAATTTGTTATACAGGTATATTTGCCTGCGAAAATTTTAAATTTTTTAAATAAAACCTTAATTAGCAATCCATATAAGAACTATAGTATTATTATATAGTTACTATAGCGCAAATTACTATGTATTTTATATAGTGATGAAATCTTTTTTTCCTCTAAACATATAAAAATTTTATATAGTTGCAAATTTTAAATTTTAAATATCTTATAATTTACTTAATTAATTTTAATAATTTTATTATATTATATATAAAAACATTTTCTCTACATTTCTGCTTAGTAAGTCAAAATATATTAGCATAATAAAAAAAATATTTAGCTATAGAGGAAAAGAAGATTTCATAATATATATAAATTTAATAGTAATTTGCGCATATAGAATTCTATCCTTCTTAGGCGAATTGGCAATTAAATATTAATTTTAGCTATATGCTTTCTAAGTAAAAAATATAATATTAGTTCTGTTTAATCAAATTTATTATAAATTTTTTTTAAAATTATTAAAAAACTTTGGTGTAATAAAAGTTTAAAGTTTTTGTTTTAGAACTTTTACTATAGAAATTTTTTTTTAGGTTTTTTCAAATTTTATATGTTCCCGTCTATAAAAAAAATTTTTACTTCTAATACAAGTCTTAATTTTTACAAGTAAATCATATAAAGTCAAATAATGAAAGTTGTCATCCTTTATATAAACTACAATATTGTATTAGAAACTATATTTTTAAAACCAATATTTAAAGAATTCACCAAGGTATTGTAAAATATTTTTTTGTTTAAAAAATTTCTTTAAAATTTAATATTTTCAGCTTATAAGCAATATAAACTTTTTGTCTTATAATATAAATTTAAATAATTCAAAAATATAATTCTTGTTATTAAATATTATAATACCAAATTTTATTTAAATATTTTAAATGATTAAAAAAATAGATCAAAGGTATATTTATAGTAATTATACAGGCAAATTTGCCTGCAAAGTAGTACAAACTAAGGGATAGGATTTCTCTTCAAATCCCTCCCACCTAGCATTAATGGTAGGGTCAGATAATAGTATTATGTACTACTATCTGTATAATACTGCTTAAGAAAAAATAAGATACAAAAGAAATAAAGGGTTATAAAAAAGAAGAAATAACTTCGAACCTAAACGAAAGACCAAAAACAACAACAAAAAAAAAAAGATATAAGATAAGAGAAACGAAGAAAAGGCCTATACAAGAGATAGAACTAACTAATTTTATCTAAAAAAAACAAGAAAAAAGAAAGAAAAAACAGCTACTAATACTAATACTCATACTAATACTAATACTAATACTACTAGTAATAAAAATTATAATACTGCACAGCAAAATCTGTCTAAGTATTATATACATAAAAGAAAAAAGAAAAAGCTATGCCTAAAAGAAAGTTCTAGAAAGAAATTTTATCTTGAATTTTCTACCAAAACATCTTATGTGCCATTTACTGTTTATTTCGCAGTATTCAAAATTTACTCGTGACTTAATTCTGATTAGATAGACGTATTCCCAATTTGAAAGAAGTAAATACTGCTGATCTTTTGGAGGGGGTAAGCCGAATTGCCTACTTTTTGATGAAATTTCGAAAAAACCAAAGAGAGATAGCAGGGGTACCAAAACTTGTAAAGAGTGCAAGTTTTATATTTTCAAATAGTATAAATAACCAAAAGTATGTTTCCGTATATACTTCCATATCTTTTGACAAAAACTCCAGGGTTTTAGCTCTACTACATTTCAATAGCAATAAAGTCTTTTACCCAGAGAACCAAACCCACAAGGAAAAATCTTTTTCAGCTCTATTTCAGTCTTCTCACATACAATCTGAAGTCCTGTATCCAAGTTGCTTCTAGATAGAGTTTTTGTTATATATAAAAAATACTAACTATAAAATTTCATAGGTCGGTATTTATGAGAAGTTTTGGTGCAAAGAATTATTAGAAAGAGTTGGTTGGCATTTTTCATATATTACTTCTATTATCTGAATAAGATCTAAAAACTTTTGTATGATATATAGCTATAGTTTTTCTTTTAACTGTATATCTATTTTTTGCTTTCTAAATTCTAGATATTTTTTCTATTTTTTTTTTTAATTTCTTTTAAGCATTCAAATTCTTCATTAATCAAATTTTTAAAATTATTTTTTTTATAAATTTGTATTTTAGGTTCTAGACTAGCTTCTGAATTATTTTCTGGAATTGAATTTGGTAATGCAGCCTCTGTTTAAATATATTATACAACTTTATCATTTTTTTATTGTTTAGCACTTGAAAACCTTCTATATATTCTTTTTTGTTATATTTCTGGATCACTTATAATAATAATATTTTATTTTATTTTAATAGCTTCTTAAAGTCTTTTTTTAATCTTAACCAGCTTTGGTTTTGCATTATACTAGTAAGTTTATCAATTTTTTAATCTTAACCAGCTTTGGTTTTGCATTATACTAGTAAGTTTATCAATTTTTTAATCTTAACCAGCTTTGGTTTTGCATTATACTAGTAAGTTTATCAATTTTTTAATCTTAACCAGCTTTGGTTTTGCATTATACTAGTAAGTTTATCAATTTTATCTACAATATAAAGTAAAAGAGGTATTATGCCAAATTGATAATATTCTGATCATATCATATGATCTATTAATCGAAAATGAAAATTTTTGGTATCACGTGATTCGTCATATTAAGCTGAATCAAATGATACCAAAATCGTGTAATTCCGATCACTGGATCCCAAAATATCTTAATTTGAATTTTTATTAAAAAAAATAAAAAATTTGGATACTGGAAGTATTCTGACGAATCATACTATTCGATTCCCCTCATCAAGAAGAATCAAATGATATTAAAATCGTTAAATTTTGATCACAGGGTCACAAGATATAACAATTCGTCACAATATCCTCTTGTTACAATTTTATATATGTTTTACTCTTTAAACATGGATTTCTTGTGATCTATGATCAAAATTGTGCACTTTTTATAACCAATTGACTTCTCTCAATAAGAAGAATCGATTGGTATAAAAATTGCTTGGCTCTGACTACAAATGCATAAAAATTTTAATTTAAAATTGAAAAATATTAAAAATTTGCATTAGTTTAAATATCTTGTGACTCAATGATCAGAATTGAACAAAATTTGTACCATTCGATTCCTCTTGATGCGAGGATTCTAATGGTTCAAGTTTCATCTGATTCTAATTATGGAATTATGAAATATTGCAATTCGTTACAATATCGCCCTTCGTCACAATATCCTATTTTACCTTAAGTTGTTTATTTTTTAAGATTTTATTCTGAATACTTATTTATAGTTAATTTTGTACATACTAGTTGATTTCTTAAAGCTAGCTTTTGAATATTATCTTTTATTCAAGATTTGGACTTAGAAATTTAATTGCTTTTTTAAAATTATTTCTTTATAAATTTTTGTTATAATCACCTGTTGTACTAAGTATTACTCATGACTATCTTTATTATAATTTTTTGTATATAACAAAATATTTATAATGATAATATTGTAACTGGGAATCTTCCTATAGAAGATTCCCGGTCTTATATTAATAACTGAAAATTTATAATTTTTGCAATTTGATAAAAAACTTTATAAAGTTTGAAATTAAAAATTGTCAAGCTAGGCAAAATTGAACTATGTAATTAATTTAATTGTTATATACAAAACAGAAATTTTTATGTTTGTGAATTCATTTAATTTCAATTACAGTTAAACCTTTATAAATGCACCTTTCATAAATGCAATACCTTCCTAAATGCATGTTTTTTTCTTGTTCATAAAATGGTTATTACAGTATTATGAGTTGCTAGGTTTATCCATTTTAATAAATCTTTATCTGTTATGGTATCTCTTTTGTATATCTGTTTGTGTGTCATATTGTTGCATTTTTTTGTTCTTAATTGTATCTAGTATAATAGTATATAATTATTAAATACAATCTACTTCAGTTTAGATAAGTTAAGTAAATTTAGTAGATTGGTCAGTACTGCTCCAAATTTGAAGTATTTCCTTAGCTCATTTATTGTTTTTTCTAATTTCCTGTAATTTGATATTGGCACTTTAATATTGTTTGTATCTGATAAGTTTTCTAGCACTGCATTGATATCGTTTATACAGCTAGTAGATCAGGCTTCTTATCATTATCTACTTCCCTTGCTAATATTTCTATTTATTCGTTTGATATCTTGTAGAAGCAGTAATACTTCTTCAGTTTTTAATACTTCTTCAGTTTTCTTACTATCTTTATTAATATTCTTGGTGACCTTATTGGTATTATAATATTTATCTTTTTTATTTTTCTAAGTGTCTTCTAGTAGCTGTTTCTTATTTGTCAAATTTACGCATATATACAATAACAAAAATAGTATTACTCTATATTTTGCTTTAATTTCATTTATGAATTCCCTTGCTTTTTCTACTAAATTTATTGGAAACTTGTATATTCCATTTATTTTGATCGCTATTAATTGTTCTGATAGTTTTAGCTTTTAAATGAAGTAGTTTTTAGTAATATTCCTTCAACTTGTTTAATAATTTTTTGAATTCTGTACTATTTTCTGAATTGCAAAAAAATATATTTTTTATTGCTGAATTTAGCTTTTGTGGAGTTTGGGGTAACTACTTCTTCTGTGGTAATAAATCAAAGTAGTTGTCCAAAATTTTTTCTACTTTGTAATACTTCCTTAGTTTGTTTTTGTACTCTACTAAATATTTTAAATTTTGATATTTAGTTATGGAATAAGTTTTTGACTTCATCTCTCAAGTTTTTAGACTTTTTAGGTAGTATAGTAGTACTTCTGGTAGTTTTAAATATGACTCATAATTTTTCAAATTTGTATATCTACTTTAATGCTATAGCTATTGGTATGATTTGCTTTCTATTTGTTAGCAGAATTTTATATAGTAGTAAATCTTTTAACTTATTGTTTAACTCCTCCGAATGTTCTGATAAGTTGTCTATTATATTACTATCAGTCACATGATATGTTACAACAAAATTTTCTATATATAAAATTTATAAAAAAAATATATAAAATTACTATAAGCTTTGAATTCATGATTTTTTTTTCCTTACATATTAACTTAAAATTAAATTTTTTAAAGATATAGAACAAGAGAAGAAAAAAATTAAGCTTAAAAAAAATAAATTAAAATTTTGTCAATTTTGCACAAAACGAAAATGTAACTTCACCAAAAACAAATATTTAATAATTTTAAGATGTATAAAATCATGCTCTAAACAGCTTTACTTAGATAACCAAAGTATATTATCTTATAAAAAAAATGTATTATTTATGTACTAAAGTAAAATTAATTTTTTGAGTTTTAAATATAAAACCTCTTTTTTTATTAAGATAACCTACTTTGAAAGCTTAAGCAAAATTGTTCAGTATACAATTTTACTTGTGCTTAAAGTCAAACCACATTTTTTTGGCCATTTACTAGATAAAAAATGGTGTTGAAATTAGAAAAAAATTTTTTCTAATTTCGACCTCATTTTTCACCTAGTAAATGACTAAAAAAATATGGTTTGATTTTAAATACAAGTAAAATTGCTTGCTGAACAAGTTTGTTTAAGTGCCCAAAGTAGGTTATCTTGATAAAAAAAGAGGTTTTATATTTAAAACTTAAAAAGTTTACTTTAGTACATAGGTATTCTATTTTTTTTACAAGGTATTATTACTTTAGTCGCCTAAATAAACTTGTTCAGGACATGATTTTACATATACTCATCATCTCAAAATCATTAAATATTTGTTTTTGGTGAAGTTACACTTTCATTTTGTGCAAAATCAGCAAAATTTTAGATCAATTTTTAAGCTCAATTTTTTCTTCTCCTTGTTTTATATCCTCGAAAAATTAAATTTTAAGTCAATATGTAGAGAAAGAAACATTATGAATTCAAAGCTTATAGTAATTTTATATGTTTTTTTTATAAATTTATATGTAACAAAAAACTTAGTTATAAATAGTATACCAAGTTGATTGACTACTATGGGCCTATATAAACATTTTTTTTATTTTTTCAAAGCTTATTTGATTTACTATTTTTGCAAAGTTCATACAATAATATATGTACCTAGTACATTTATACAAATCTATTATAAAAAATTTCATATTCATTAAAAAGCCAATTGCAATCTTTTGTTTCATTATATTATTTAGTTGCTTTCTATTCTCTTCGTTAATATATTTTACAGCATGTACTCTTTTATACTTTATACTTTCTATTGCTATTTGTAGTAATATATTAAATTTAGTCTAGTATTGTGGTTTGTTCTTTTTGAATCTTAAGAATAATGATCTAATATAGAGTTTATTAAGAAAACTCTCCCCTGTACATCACTGCAAATCGTAAAAACAAACAAACAAACAGCGAAAAGTTTGACACACCCTCGCACAGCACATATATTTTAAGTAATTAATTAACTCGTAGCATCGTTTGTAACCTACCATCATCCCACTCCACAATCGCTAGGAAAAGAAACCGAACAACAGCCTTCGGCACACCAACTTCCTTCGAAAAATTGTTGCCGACTTTGTCGGTAACACTTCATTCTTGCACACAAATAGGAAAGTTCCACAACATGGACCACATGGAAACAGATCTCCCAGACCCTCAATACCACGATACCCAACGTCCGACAAAGAAAACCCGTAATACACAACCTCTCCATGATGTAGATGTAACCTTCACTTCACCTATTCCCGCTATAGAAAATGCAGCAAAAAGTGGCGATTCCAGCCTACCCCCTCAAAATCTAGAAATGACATCATCATTGTGCCTAGCAACAAAACAAACCGAATCGGGTGAGAACCCGGACCAGACCCCGGCACCCTTGCCCCTTTTAGAAAATCCCCAGGTCCTAACTGATAAAAATTCCCACGTGGTCCCGATCCCCTGCGGGCCCTCCAAAATTGATGATAACCCGATCTTTACCGATAGCCAAAATGAGAATGATGAGAATCCGACCCACACCATTACCCGAAGTGATAACATTATGGAAATTGACCAACAGGATGCACTATCAACCGGCACGATTCTAGATGATGTACCTAACCCCAAAACTTATAGCCAAGCATTAACCGGAGATAATGCCCCACGTCGTAAACAAAATCCAGAACTAACCACATTAATCGACAAATGGACCAACCAATTCAGAGCAGAACTAGCTGAACTTAAAGAAACTCCATTTGACGCTACCTACTGGACACGTGAAAAAATCATTACTGCTTTTGATAACCCAATCGAGCTGAGGGATTTGATCTACCACAAAATGCAAACCAAACCAACCCTAGAATATATTCCCCAGGCAATAAAGCTGAAGCTTAAACATAAAGACCGAGCATTTTTCCGCACGTTTACAAGAAGACACGACACACGTCCTCATCACCAGTTACAATTCCAAGAACTGTTAAATGACGCAATTGCAAAATACAAACAAATACATAATGCACACTTGATCAACAAAGAAAACAAAGATCAAATATCAGATATGCTAAGAAAAAAATTGGCCCTGGACTTCTGGACCAATCTAAACTTCACTACTATTGACACATACGAAATCACCCGCTATACTCTCTATATAGCCGGATTTGCAAAAATAAAAACCACCTTGGATTTTGACACTATACGTACTGCAGCAGACCAAGCCCGTACCAAACTTCTAACTGACTTACCGGACCTGCCTGAAAACATCCCTGTACAAATACAAAAAATTCTACCATTCTACCTCCCTCTCACTAACAGGAAACATGTACGAGCGGTAGCAATTACACTAAGACAACACTACAGGTTCGAGCGACTACCCGATGCTTACATTGCCGACCAGCGTGAACCACTTCCGGAACTCCCAGAATGGTTAAATAAAGAAACTCGAAAATTTTTCCCGATTACACACAGAGCTGACCTAAAAAAAGTATACGGATACAAACAACAATTGCAGCAATATTATATCTTCTCTAAGCTTCCAGACTCGTACTTCGACCTACCACCCAAAAAAATTCCTCTCCCTTTGACCCCACAAGAACTCACTCCTCGCTTCAGAGGGCAATTTCCCTTTTTCCCTAGAGACGCAGACCATTTTAAGGAACAAGTCAACAAGCTGAGAACGGTCTATGCTTTCGAAAGGCTTCCCAATGACTACCTCATTAGCAAAAAACGTCTACCAATTGATCCAAATAACCTCGTATTAAACACCCAATTTACTTTCCCTATTACAGACCAGAACACATACACGCATTTCCTACAAGTAATCCCTAGATACTACGCTCTACCAGAGCCACTCCCCGAAGCATACATAAGCTTCAATTATACCGACAAACCGGAACTCCCAACGGACCCGGCATTGGTAACAAAGATCAACCTAACTCTCCCGATCGTTACTCCAAAGGAGCTAGTCATAGCTGCTCGAGCACTACGGGAACACTACTTCTTCCGAGCTATTCCAAAGGACTGGATCCAAATACCTGACAAACAGACAGACATAAATGACAATGGCTTTCCTGCTACTATTGAACAACTAAATCAACAAATTCAACAACGTAACCTTCCAACCAAATGGAAATTCCCCATTGACAAACAAGAAGAATTCCCTGAAGCTGCAGACTTTCTACGCAGAACCTTTTTGGTAGAAACAATCCCCGAATTTGTTTTTACTATCTCATCTTTCCCACCCCCTGGCTGGGACATCTTCGTTAATGACAGTACCGATACGATCATGATGGAAACACCAAAACTTAACGATGGGGCAATCCCCATGGTACCGGAACAAGATCAAACCAATATCATTTATGAGTAATTCACAAACCCTACTTCCCCCGGACACTTCCGACCTACACAACGATTCTACCAACAACGATCAATCTGAACTTATAAATCCTAAAGAACAAATAAACTTAGCCACTCACAACATTAGAGGACTCAATAATCTAACCAAACTTCACCTTTGGCTAGATTACTGCCTACAAGAGAAATTACACATAATTAGCCTTACAGAAACCAAGTTAAAAGATAATCCTAGGGCCTACACGAACCCCCACTACAAAATTTTCGTCTCTAATTTCCAACCTACTTCTCCACAAAACAGAGAAACCAGTATGGGCACTGCCCTCCTCGTTCACAACTCCCTACAGCCTTACATACACGACATTAATATTTATCCCGGCACTGCTATCTACGTTGATTTCTTCTTTTCTGGAAATAAAACCCGCATCATCTCTACCTACTTACCATCTAACAATACTGACCTCTTAGCTCGCACCCAAAAACAATTATCACTCTGGATTCTAGAAGCCAAAAGGAAACAATGGCATATATTGTTACTGGGAGATTTCAATGCCAATTTTGGCTCACATAAAAAATGCCGCCTACTGATCTTCTCTGACTTGCTTTTCAACAACATAACCAGTTTGATGGACTTCCACAAAATCACTGACCCCACTTGGCATGGAAGAGGGCTTAGCTCCCAAATCGATGACATCTGGGTTTCTCCACAAATTCTTTTAAACTTCGACCCTCCTCAGCTAATTAATTCCGCTGGTATTTCAGACAGTGACCACTGCATATTGTCCTCTGTATGGTACACCAACTTCAACCCCGCCACTCCCCGAAATAAGAAAAGGAAACGGAAGACATTTTGCTATAAAAAAACAACAATTGAAAACTGGGATGAGTTCAGTAATACGATCACTACTTTAATTTCCAAGGCTAACTTTCCATCAGATATAACTTCACTGGAACAACTAGATAAAACTTGGAATCTCTGGTCAAATGCAATATCACAGTCCGCACATAAACACATCCCAAAAACCACCACTATCTCGAAGCCCTTCCATGCCCTATCTCTTAAAGCGACACAGTTACACTCTGCATTAAAAAACATCAATAAATGCTTCCACCTCCTAAGCAAAGCTATGCCTCCCATGGCCCCATTATTCTTACTACAAACAATCAACAAACACCTAAATAAAGCACTCTCATTAGCACAACTTCCTTTACTTGCACTAACCCCGCTTGCTCTTTCTGCATTGCAATTTAATACTCACCATACTCATTATGCCACAACAATAATGTCCATCAAAGAAATCAGATCCACTATTTGGAAGGCCAGAAACGCAGAAACCTATCTACAACAAATGGAGAAAATTAAATTTTATACCAATTGTCGCTACAACGACTTCAAGGACAATACGGGAAGGATGATAAACAGTATCCTAAAAAAAGAAAAAGACCATATCAGTTTTGACAAAATTATTACAACTGAAACTATAATTACTGATCCAACCGAAATTAAAACAGCCACATCAACTCATTTTAAAAATTGGACAAAACGTAATCCTACAAACGAAGAACACTGGGATGAATGGAAATCCCACTATAACCCTTTAGAATCTATACACCCTTCAATTTACTCTAACCTTCCTCTTTCCTTTACTCTGGACGAATTGATATCTACCATCTCGGCTGCTCCCAAGCATAAAGCGACAGGCCCAAACAACATCTCTAACGAAATGCTTTAACACATACCCAAATCGGCACTCGACAAGCTACTAGATATGTTCAATGCCTGCCTATGGCTAGAAAGAACACCTGGTCCCTGGTTGAAATCAAATATTTGGCCAATCCCGAAAAAAACTCGCTATAACTTTGAATTATGCAATACTCGCCCGATAACTCTAATCGATCACTCTAGAAAAATTTTCACTAAACTTCTTACCAACAGACTTTCTGACATACTTTTGAAACACTGAGTTCTCTCACCACTAAATTATGCAGCACTGCCCTTCCAATCGACCCTACAGCCAATTT
>QKWP01000193.1:330936-370575 GCA_003550325.1 Gigaspora rosea | reverse complement strand
CAGCACTGCCCTTCCAATCGACCCTACAGCCAATTTCACAACTTTCCTCAATTATAGAAATAGCCACTACTCAGAAACAAGAACTCTGGCTCTTACTACAGGATATGTCAAAGGCTTTTGACTCTATACACATCCCAATGCTTAAGAATGCCCTGATGAGAATTAAACTACCATCAACAATCATTAACCTTCTTATACATATCCTCTCCAACCACTCTAATCAAGTTATAACCAACCTTGGATACACCAATTCCTACCCTGTAGAAGATAGAATCGACCAAGAAGAAACTATATCCCCGATTCTTTGGGTCATCTACTACGACCCCCTCATACGTCGTATCTCCACTGAATATCCAGGTTTCTCCCAAACACTTAGTACGCCTACCCAATCCAAAACCACCCATACCTCGATAATGGCATACATGGATGACTCTCTCTGGATAGCTCCGGATAAAGCTACCCTAGAAAAAATACTAAATATAGCCAACTCCTTTTATAAACTTACAAACATCACAGTTAACCCTACTAAATCAATCTTAGTCACAAACGCAAAAACAGACAACAAATCAATCAACTTCAACAACCAAACTATCACGGCAACTAACAACACTAAACCATTTAAATATTTAGGGGCATGGTTCTCTCTCGACCCCAACCCTTCTTCCATACAGAAAACCATCATATCCGAATTCAAACAGTGCATCGGAAGAATGCAAAAAGCAGTCATAACCGAAAAACAAGCAATTTATCTAATCAATAATGTTCTAATCCCCAGACTAGCATATAGACTATACAGCTCCTACCTTTCACCTAATCAACTCGATACTTTAACCCGACTTTATTCAAACCTGGTCAAATCTAAAGCAAAACTCTCCCGTGGCGTACCCAACTCGTTTCTCTTTTATCGGAGTATATACTGATTAAAAAACCTTATACAATTCCAACCGACCTCTCTGGCCACTTCCCTACTAAAAAATATCAATCACCCCAGTTTTGAAACATCCTTTTTCAAACTTTGCTTACAGGAACTTCAAGAATCCACCAAGTCTCAACATTCAATTCTACATGTGCTACCACTATTTCCAAGTGGCCAAGCTAGAACATATACAGCCCAAGCAATCTTTGCATTGCATACGCTCAATATCCAACTTACTCGCAATCCAGAAACTGACTGGCCCAAACCTCTACCAACTACTGGCACCTCTATCAACGAGATACTTAGATTCCATCCCAATGCGCAATCCCTAAAAGAAAAACTTAATACTCACAACATCAGATACATAGAACAATTTCTAAATTACAACAATAATGAACTACTCAACTGGAAAAATTTCCATCACAACATTTTAAAAATACCCCCAGGACGAACCCCCCGTTGGTTTACTGAAATACAGGATCTCATCTCCGCTAATGCCAACCCTTCGACACAACTTGTCCACCCCAATCCCTTTACATTAACCAAACGAACACACAAAAAGAAATCTTGGATAATTACTTCTAACCTGCACATCGGTAGAACCAGCCGCTCTTCAAAATCGACTATATATATCCGTCATTACTTAAATCTCAACAACCAGGCATCCCCTTGCCCTGGTTGTAAACTAAAAGATACATCCCTAAATACAAAGAATTGCTACTTTAAATACGATACAAATTATACTTACATCATACAAGTATCCTCCGATAAGAACATCCATTCCAATCTCAAAGATATTGAATCTGCCCTTTCTACCTGTTACCCGAATAGAATATCTATTAGCACTCCTCTGACCGCTATGACAACTAACAGAGCCCGACCACTTAAGGCCTTCACAACATTCCCAATGGAAATCTGGGAGGAACTAGCTAAAACTCAAAACAAACACCGCTCAGTGAACATTTTTATCTCGACCACCATACCTCACAATAATCAAGCTACACCGTATGCAACTTGCTCACTTCAAAATACCTCGGCCACTTGGGGCTGTACCAACAAAAATTGGCCCAGCACTGCAAACTCAGCCCTTACTCTGTTTGCCTTCATATCTACAAGCTTCTTCCCTGGAACCACGATCTCTGTTACATCTAACAACCACAAATTCCTAACCTTACTACAACAGACATATGACAACCCATCGCACCGACTATTAAATCTGGAAAAGAAGCAACACGCCCCGATCTTGTTTATACTAAAAGCGATCATTATGAACCTAAAATTAAAATTCCGTTTCGATAAAGACCTAACCCACCCTCGCAAACCCGATAACTTCATGACACTGGACATCATACCACACCAATTACTATTCGACAAATACACGCCAAACCTTCTCAATACACCATGTCCACATACTCTTAAAACAATTTTAAAAGATATCATAGAAATAAATAATCACGCTCTTTGGACCAACCAAAATCGAATAAGTTACTGGATTAACCGATACCCAGACATACAAATTCGCCTCACTTTAGATTACCTTTCCTTCGAAGAACGACCTCTCTCTCTATCTACTAACCCAACACTCTCACAATTAAAGAACTTCAAAGTAAAATTACTAACCAATGAACTCCCCACCTTCAAGACTCTTCACGAACGTAGCCCCTCTAAATATCAAGACTACCGCTGTCCCCGTTGCCTTTCTTCAGAAGAAACTATCGTGCATCTTATCTCCTGTATTTCCAACAATTCCTCTCTTATCTCCCTCCTCAAGGATACTATTCAAGCCTTGGCAACAGAATTGAAATTGGATCTAGTTCAACCGGTGGACTTCACATCGTCCTTTATTCATCTTCATATCAACAATCAACTACCACTAGGCTTTATCACTGCGGTCACATTAGCGCCCTTCGCAAGACCTTCTGACAAACTCAAATATGCACCAGCTTTACACCATTTAATAATTAAAATGATCTATCACGAAATTTGGCTTCCCTCTAGACAAATTCGTCACGATCCAGTTATTCCAGCACCCACCCCTTTACCTAACTCTAATAGAAGTTACCAATATAATAACTCTAATAGACTTAGCACACCCTTCCAATCATGTTTAGACAAATACATCGCCCTCGGGCGTTCTTACCTATATAGCTTCGAAGACTGAGGTCTACCGACCCTAGCACAGCTTAGGTCGAGAGTAAATCAGCTCTTACCTCTACTTCCCTACAATTCCCTTTTGATGTATATTTGTATAATTTCTTAAGACGAATTAATAAAGAATTAGAGGATAGACCTCGTTGTATAAAAAAAAAAAAAAAAAAGAATCTTAAGAATAATTTAAAGAATACTGTATTTATGTATATGAATTTCAATTTGATTACCTTAGGTACATTGTATTCTGTTGGCTTTTTCTTCAACTTATATTTTAAGAATTCATGTACTGTCACTTTATTTTTCAAGATCTTTACTATCTTTTTATATTCTTATCTTTTTTATCAAAAATTTTTTTCTGTATGCTCTTAGTCTTAGTACATTGTTATACTATTCAGTTCTGCTTGCTGCATCTTGTTCTAATTTCTGTCCTTTTACTGCACTGCTATATAACTTTCTTGTTGGTTTTGTTTGTGTTCCTTTCTGTTTTTCTTTGTCTTTCTTTTGTGTTATTTCATCTTTTGTACTTGTATTAGCTTCTTCTGTATTTGCCATTGGTTTGTCTATTTGCATATGAACTGGTTTGTCCTCATCTATTTGTACTTGTTTGCCTCTTATATTTGATTCTAATATTTGTTGCTTGTTCTGTTTGATCTTTATTTTTGGCATATTTTGTTTGTTTCGACTAGAGTTCCGCATGGGCTTGAACTATCCATGGATATCCATGGATATGTCTAGCATGGGCCAGGCTTGAACATTATTATGGGCTTTTGGGTCGGGCCTGGGCTTGACAGAATCAGATCCAATATAATTGGATTGAGCCCAAGGTATTTATATTCAGATCCAATAGCTCATGGATATATCCATCGAGATTAGTGATGCGGTAAAATCGTCCCAATAATTCTATAATGCATAAGCTTTACCAAGCCATATCCTATATCTGAGATAGGCTATACTTAAGTTTCTGTAATATGCACAAAATAGTCATTATTAAGTATACGTACGTACATACATATACATTATTTCTTGGCGTATTTACATTATTTCTATAGAATGATATTTTTAGATTTTCCACACCTATTATAGTTGCCGTCGCTGTTTGGGGCGGTCCAAACCATGTGATAATTAGCATCACATATGGTTAAAACTAGGTTAATACCGGGTTAAAACCATAGATGATGCTAATCATCACATGGTTTGAACCATCCCAAATAGTCTGAACAGCGTACATAAAAAAACATGTAACTTGAAAGTCTAAAATTAATCTTAATTACATAAATATTAAACATCTTAAACATACATAAATTTTAAACATTTTAAATTTTAAACATCTTAATTAATCTTAAATTTTAAACAAATTTTAAACATCTTAAATTTTATTATATATCTTAAATTTTAAACATCTTTCTTAAATTTTAAACATTTTAAATTGATGGAAAAAAATTGTCGGAATTCTATTTTTTAAGTCTTGTAAAATAACTTGTTATACCAAACGACAGTACTATTACACCCACAATTACTATAACTTCAAACTATAAATACTAGTACAACCGTTACTGCCATACCCTCAAATGCTTGATTCTTTAATAAAGTATATATATATTTTTTTTAATGAGTTTGAGAATTATAATATCATATATTAGTACCGAAGTTAGGAAGCACTTTGTCCAATTACAAACTTTAGTTCGCAATAGACAGTGTAATCACTATTAATTAAAATACCAACCAATAATCTTGAGTTCCTAATGTATCAATCACATGAAATCGAATATATATATATACGCACGTATATGTTATTTTATAAAATTCATCTTCATTAGAAATTGACGCGCTTCCCGTTAACTACAGTATTTTAAATAAAAGTCAAGGTTAGTAAATCTTAGTAACATGTATAATAGTTTGTAGCTTAATAATAATTGCCAGAATACTTATTTTTTTAAGCATAAAAATTTTTTTTATTAGCGTTTTTGATTCATATTTAGAAAATTTTGATAACAACGTAATATGGAAGTTGATACAGATTTAGTTATGCCAAGTGATTCGGTATCGAACCATGAAGCAAACTATGAGGCAAGCTATGAAGCAAACTATGAAGCAAACTACGAATCAAGCCAAGAAGCAAGTCATGAAGCAAACTATACAGCAAACCATGAGGCTAACTATAAGGCAAACTATGAGGCAAACGATGAGACAAACCATGATACTAATGATGAGGCTTCAGTAACTACTACTAGTGGGTCTAGAATTAATAATAGAAGAAAGTTGTTGTCGCCTATTTGGAACCATTTTACATTGATAACTTCAGATGAGCCTAATAAAGACAAGGCAAAATGTAATTATTGCAAGAAAGAATTTTCTCAAAAACAATCGTCGGGTACTACACATTTATATCGTCATCTAAAGTCTTGTATTAAGTATAAAAAAGCCTTGGGATCTTCGAATTCAAATTCTAAAAATACTAGAGGTCAAACACAGCTTACTTTTAATCAATCTACAAATTGGGTTTATTTTCAAGAAAAAAGTAGAATGGACTTAGTGAATATGATTATCGGAGATGAATTAAGTTTTCAATTTTCAGAGCACTCTGGATTTTTAACCTTTGTTAAAGGATTACGACCTAATTTTAAAGTTTGCAGTGCTGATACTATTAGACTTGATACTTTAAAACTATATGAAGACAAAAAAATGTCTATTAGAAATATTCTTCAAATGTTTCGGGTCGAATATCATTAACAACAGATGTTTGGACATCGCAACAACAACTTAGTTATAGTTCTGTAACGGTACACTTTATAGATAAGGATTGGAAGCTTTTTAGCTTTCTTATGTTATTTAGGTTAATACGCTTTCCTCATACTGGAGTCAATATAGCCAGTTCAATTAAGTCCAGTACGGATGATTTTTTAATCACAACGAAGGTATTATATTTTATCTTGCTATATACAGTATAATATTTAATTTTATCAAAATTAAAAAAAATTTAACTATAATATATTTTAAAGCTACAGACTATAACACTTGATAACGCTTCCTCCAATAATGTAGCTATTAATGAACTTGCCGATCAGCTTACCTCTCTTTCAGTTGATGTGGATATTGAACTTTTTCAAAATCGTTGCTTAGCTCATATCATCAATCTGATTGTTCAAAATGGTATAAAAAAAATTAAACACATTATTAATAAAGTAAGTAATATTTATATTATGTAAAAAAGATAATATTAGTGTAGAATAATGTAAAAGAAAAAAAATATAAAATTTATTTATTTTTTTATAGGTTCAAGATTGCATTAAAGCACTTCATACTTCGCCAAAATGCCGTCAAGCCTTTATTGATGCTTGTAATTATGAGGATATTGGTGTAATGATACCTCCACTCGATTGTGTTACAAGGTGGAACTCCATGTTCCTTATGTTGGATTCTGCAATTAAAGTTAAAAAAGCATTGTTAAGGCTTAAAAATAGAGACCGTCTCTTTCCAGATCCACCATCTGAGGATGAATGGGAACAAGCAAGTGCAATTCGTGATGGGCTTATGATTTTTTATGAATGTAATTATAAATTTTAATTTTCCAAAATTTTCGAAATAATGGGCATGGGCATTATTTCGAATTTTGGCCAAAATTCGAAATAACACCCATGCCCATTATTTCGAAAATTTATGGGTATATATGATTTTTTAAAAAAAAATTTCTAAAAGAATATGATCCCGACTAAATCGACAGATAATATAGCTAATGCTAATTAATTTTATCGGGATTATATTTTTTTAGAAAATAAGGTTTTAGATTGAGTTATAACATTACTTTTTAATATTAAATTATTTAATAAAGGTACAAATCAAATATCTGCGAGTTCTTATATAACACTTAATAATGCGATTATGATAATTTCTAAAATCAAAATGCATTTACAAAAAATGCAATCTGATTCCAATGCATTTATTCGCGAATTTGCCAACATGATGAGAGAAAAATTTGATAAATATTGGAAAGATACTAGCATTTTATACGTAATTGCATGTATACTTGATCCTTGCTATAAGTTACAATGGTTCAAATATTATTACGAACAGAAAGAGAAATTATCACAAGAGGAGGTTGAAAGAATCGTAACAGATTTACAATTAAGGTAATTATAGGGTTTAATTATAAATCACAAAATTATAATTTATATTATTTAAAATATTAAATTTTAATTTTGATTATCAAATATTAAATTATCGTTTTTTAATTTTTATAGATTTGAAGAAACTTATATTAGGTTTTATTACGACTATTCATTTACTGATATTTCTGCTGAAAATGATTCAACAAATTCTGATGATGATGATTATTATCAATACGCATCTAAGCAAACTTGTACCAGTACCAATAATAATTTACGTGAACTTCAACAGTATTTAAATGAACCAACGACTTCAAAGGATACAAAAGCACTCGATTGGTGGAAATTAAATTGTAATCGGTTTCCAAATTTATCTAAAATGGCACGAGATTTTTTAGCTATACCAGCTACAAGTGTGCCTTCAGAACATATTTTTAGTTTAGCTGGCAGAATTGTAGATGATAATCATACCAACTTAGATCCAAATACTGTAGAGGCATTAGTATGTTTACGAAATTGGCTCTCTAATCAATTTTTATTAGAGAATTAAAGGTTTTTTTTGTTATATATTCGAATAGTTTTATTTTAATATATAATAAATATATTTTTGAGATTAAATCATTCTTAATAAAATATATTTTGAAATTAAATCATTCTTAATAATTTTTATATACTTATATAATAGTTTTCGAATAAAATCGTTTAAATTAAATTAATTCTAAATTTATATATTATCGTTATTTGCAAATTTTGTAGATTATAACTCTTAAATTATTATTTTGTCTTTATATAATTGGTACACTTTAGGCCTATGGGCCGAGCTTGAATAGTATATTTGATCATTGGGCTGGGCTTGGATTTATATAATAAAGACATTGGGCTGGATTTAGATATAAATAATCCACATATATTTTATTGGGCTGAACTTGGACTCTACTGCTATCCAGCCCAGCCCGGCCCATGCGGAACTCTAGTTTCGACCAGTCTCAGCATCAATTTCTATCTCTATTTCTGTATTGTTGTTTTAATCTGCTGATGTAATCACATATACTAACATAGTTGAGCTTAATTCTGTTCTAGTTTTTTGTCTTTCGTTTTCATATAGGTCTTCTTTATTAATGTGTTTTACTTTTGTTCTTTTGTTTTTGTTTATTTTGTCGTTGTGTAAAGCTTTCTGAACTTGTTGTTTTATAGCTTCTATTATACTTAAATTTAGTCCTGGGCTGTGCTCATATTATGAGTTTTGTAAAGACCTTTGACTAATTCTAGCTATTTTTAAGAAATTTAGTATTGAACATATATCTACTCTCTTCCTCTTTCTGTTATTCAAGTTGTTTTTGCTAAGAGTTATTTATTATTTTTTGAATGTTATTTAATATTTGCTTTTTATTAATATCTTTTAATTTGTTTAGTTTTGATGTTTTGATGATTAGCAGAAAAAGTTTTTTATAAATAAAATCTAAATTAAAATTTTTTATATATTTAAATTAAAAACAGGACTAGTTAGTGCCCCGTGCACTTTGTGCCCTCTATTTTGATATCTCAAAATTTTACTAGAGTAATCCTATTGTGCTTCTAACAAAAAATGATTCTTTTAGGATTTTGTACTAATCTTAACTTTAACCCTAACTTTAACCCTAACTTTACACGAAATTAATTATTAGTACATTAGGGGCACAAATACACAGATGCACTACTGGTACACTTTCTAGATTTTTCCTAAATTTATTATCTAAATATATAAATTTTAATATTTAAAATTGGTTAAATTAAAAATATATTTTTTAAAAACTATCTAATTAAACTTGGTTAATTTTTTTTTATATTGACTATAACTAATAGTTTTGTATATTTAAGTTTTAAAATAATAATTTTTAAAATAATTAAGATAATTAACTACTTTACTGAAACTTAAAAAAAAGTATATATGTTTTTATAATAAAATAATAATATTTTGAAAATATAATAAATATGCTTTTATGTAAAAAAATATTTTAATAATGTATTTATAATATATTAATAATATAATAAAAATTTTAAAAATAAAATATTAATTCTGTTTTAAAAATAGAGAGTTATCATTCATCGCCAGTGCGATGCATCGCCACCCCAATCGACCAATCGGGATGCAGGATCAGGTGTAACGTAAAATCGAAGCAAAACAAACTTTTTTTAAAAAATCGCTTCTAACTTAAAATTTTGACTAAGAAACTACACTTTTTTCTTGACAAAAAAAATTCCTTGCAAAATTTTGGGTAAGAAGGGCCTTCTAACTCATGCCTTGCCAAACCCTAACCCTAATCATAACACGGGCGCTATTTGTTTTGTTTTGATTAATGTAAAATCAAAACAAACAAAATAATTGGTCGATCAGAGGATAGCAATGAATCGCACTAGCGATAAATGTTAAAAATCTTAAAAATATTATAAAATTATTCTAAAATATTATTATTATATTTTAAAATAGTTTAAAATAAATAGTTTAAAAATATTTTAAAATATTATTTTAATATCGGTTTTACTAAATCATACCACTGGTGCTTAATTCTACAATAATTTTCACCAATCAAATTTTTTAAATGCAGTATAACATAAAGATCAGGTGTAATTGTTGTTTTGTTTTGTTTTTTTTTTTTTTAATGTTAAAGCGAGGTTATGCCTCTGGACTTTATTGAGTATATATTAATCGTTACAATATATTGTTTACAATTATTATACTATCTACTAAGTACCAAAACTTGGACTATTTTATCCATAATCTAAACCTACCATAGCCTACCATACTCCCATTTATATAGCTAGCCTGGTTTTGGACGTCCCTTTTTCCCAACCAACTGTTAGTATTCACATGTTCACCACTTTACCCACATTTCCTAATATCATTACTTCCAATTTGGTGTATGTAATTCTAGGTAAGCGCTTTCTGCTTCCAAATTGGTGTACCTAGTTCCTTACTAGCGTACTTCTTGGGAGTTCGTATCTCAAGCCATGCAGCTGCCTCTATCACATTGGGTAAGTATCTTAAGCCTACATGCTACCGCAACTAGCAGATTTTTCTGCGACTTGGGGACCCAGGATTTGACATTCAAATTCAGAAATATGTGAATGACTGTACTCCCCGCTATGGTGACGAGTACCTAGGCATGTTTCGCTGAAGCTTCCAGTACCTGATATAGTTGGATGGCATCATGAGGCTCGGCCAACCCAATCTATTACTACATGCACTTATACTAGCTATACCTGTTACTGGTAGTCCCAGATCCTCTTAACGTTCTAAGACTCCCATATGGGTGCACCCAGAGCTCCGTTGGGCTTTGACACGTACACGCTTCCATGTTTCCACTTCTTGTTGGTCAGTCAGTTCAGTCTGCCCTTGTAGGGTTCATTCTGATCTCCAGTACTCACATCTGACACCTCCAACTTTATACCGATCCCTTCCAAACTACCAAGCCAGTTGGTCTGGAAGGATTGGTCTGCTCGGCTTTATGTGCTGACGGTCTCCCTTTCCTTGGTACCTACTTCCGAAACATAGGTCCTTTTCCTCTGGTACGACTCCGGCGGCCAGGTTGGTGTCTCCTCTTGCCATGGGGTATATTTCGTTCAGTTCTTCAGTCTCCGGTTGTGAGAGCTTTTGTAGCACTATAGAAAGATTTTCCTTATCTTCCTACTCGGGGCTTGCCAAATGGGTTTCAATTGTTCTGGTCCTTTGGATTTGTCTGTGTAACTTACACAACTGCGCTGATGCTCCCATTCAAGATAGTGGTACCAAGGTTACAGGTAATATACCTGACCGATTGATGAACAAATATTACCATAATACAGGCCTATTTTCCAATTCGTCTCCAGTAGAATTTGAACTCTAGACCTGCTGCTTGAAAGGTGACAACCAGACAGCTTCTCTATGTCACCACACCCCTTTTTTGTTGTTTTGTTGTTTTTTTTAAAAAATACCTTCTAACTCAAAATTTTATCTATAAAACCATCTTTTTTTTAAAAAAAACCCCCCTTGTGAAATTTTACTATATACTACTAACCCTAACTATTAACTCTAACTCAACATTTATCAACTTTAACTTTTGTTTATTTTTTTTTTGTTTATTTTATTGTTATTAATTTTTACATTACACTGCATACTAGTATTGAACACCAGTGGTGTGATTTAGTACTACTGTTTAATATTATTAAAAATATTATAAAAACATTATTGCTATATTTTAAAAATATTTTAAAATAAATTTTTTAAAAATATTTTTAAAGCATTATTTTAATATTATTAAAATTATTATAAAAACATATTATTATATTTAAAAATAAATAACTTTAAATAAATTTTTAAAAATGTTTTTAAAACATTATTTTAATATTATTAAAAATATCATAAAAACATTATTATTATATTTTAAAAACAGTTTAAAATAAGTTTTTTAATATGTTTTTAAAATTATTATAAAAACATTATTATTATTAGGGTTCCAACATCAAATCTGATTAACCGTTCAACCGATTAACCGAACTAAAAAAAAGTCAACTGGGTTGCAATTTTTGACAAACCGGTTTAAATATACCAACCGGCTAATATATGGGCCTTCAAAAGTAGAAACCAAAAAATTTGGCAGATCACGGGTTTTGAGAAAATCAGCAAAAACTATTTTGTTACACAATATTAAAACAATCTAAAAATTGTATATTCATGATTAACAAACCTGTTTAAACAGGATTATCAGATCTATAGATCTGTAAATTGCTTCAAAATCGCAGTAAATCTATTTTTAAATTATAGTGTTAAAAGCTTTTAACCGTTGTTTCACAAAAATTTATTAAGTAATCAGACTTTCATTATTAAGTAAAAAAGTTTTGTCATTAAATTTTACACCTAATCAATCAAATAGGTTAATTTTCAAAAAATTGTCAAATTTTCTGGTTTCTACTTTTGAGGGCCCATATAAAAAAACAGGTCATCTGATTCCTTTTATTAAAAACATTATACAGTACTGCAGTAGGGGGATTTTTGTTTCTGATGATTTCTGGGATCGATATTACACAAGTATTTATACAGCGTAGTACTATAAAACCAGAATTTTTCAGATCTAAGCAAACTTAAAAAAAAAATAACAATCGATACAACACTTTATTAACAAAAGAACTTCCTAGCAAGCGTCTCTTTGTTGAATTATAGTTAATCATGGTGAATCATGACGAATCACGCAATAAAAGGTAGATATACTAAGAGTTAAAGTATTGTCTACCATATAGCAGAAGGTAATAAAAATAGATTATATTGCTTAATCTATAACTTTTAATGTCGTTTTTTTGTTTTTTCGACTTTTTTCTTTTGTTATCCAAATAATTAACTTGTTTATTTCATTTATAAATTTTATATAGACTGTTTTAGTATTTTCTATAAAATGTTCGATTCATTTTATATATGCGATAGTATAGTTTTGTTAATTATAGATGAAGAATAAAAAATGGAAATAAAGGGCGTGTTTTTTGTCTGGGAGATGATACTTCCGCTACTGGCAAAAGTGATAATTGAAGTTTTAACTTGTTATAAGAAAATTTTTTAATAAAGTCTTGTGTTTATAAGCTATAATTTAACCTAGGTGGATAGTTTTATTCATTTACAATGCGAGTTAGTTTGCTTTCAAAGTTACAAAAGAAATTGTAATATGTTTAATAATTACACAAATCATATAATCGAATGACAGATTGTATTACCTGATTACAATCAGGTGACCGTTTTTAATCGTATAATCGGTTTTAGTTTCAGTTAACTGGCTACCAACCGGTTTTCACCTAATGGTTCACGGTTGGAGATTTTCAATCCGGTTTGGAACCCTAATTATTATTATTTAAAAATAACTTAAAATAAACTTTTAAAAATGTTTTTAATACATTATTAAAAATATTGTAAAAATATTATTATATTTTAAAAAAATTTAAATAATTTTTTTAAAATATTTTTAAAACATTATTTTAATATTATTAAAAATATTATAAAAACATTATTATTATATATTTTAAAAATATATTAAAATAAGTTTTTTAAAAATATTTTTTAAACCAAAATTATTTTTAAAAAATGCTTATATCTCGTAATTTTGCTTATGAAACCATCCTTTGTATTTTAACAAAAAATCTTTTTTGTGAGATTTTGGGGTAAACACATTTGTCTAAATCATTATATTATTGATTTGTTTTATTTATATTATATTTAATATTATAAAATATATTATAATATAATATATTTATAATATAAATATTTATATTATACTATAAATATGAAATTTATTTAGTTTAATAATGTTTTAAAAATGTTTTTATTAATATGACTAAAACAGTTTTAATATATATTATTATTATTTTTTTTTAACTCTTTGACAGTCTCGTTGGTACCTTTATTAGATATTAGATATATAAAAATAACTAAACTATGTTAATTACTTATTATCAATACTCTATTTATAGCAGGTCTGGCATCACCCGAATACTTCAAGAGCACCTTGGTGCGACCTATCGCACTGCCTCACTGATAAGACAGCCAATTTTGTCAGCCCATCAAAGAGCGACATAGGATTTCTCTTCAAATCCCTCTCACCTAGCGTCAATGGTGAGGATAATCAAACCATACAAGAAGAACATTGTAGCTAAGAAAATAAAAGGGAAATGAAAAAAAAGGAGGGAAATACCACAAACCCTAAACGACATACCAAAAAACAAATAAAATAAAATGACTACAAGATGAAAGAAACGAAGAAAAATTCTATCACTAATGATGGAAAGCTAACAAAATGAAAACAAACAACGAAAAGAAAAAGAAAAAAAGAAACAAAACAAAAACAGAAATAGAAGTAAACCTAAATCTGAAATCAATGATAAAAATTATATAATACTGCGCAAGGAAACGCCTCGCCAAAGTATTATAAGTACATAAAAAAGAAAACTAAAAAAACATTCTAGAATTTAATCTCTGTAGATCTGCCTACTCCATTGTGTCACATCCCATTATGCGTCCATTCCTGTTTATCCACCTGCATATCTTTTTCCCGATTAGGATAGGAACAACAATGCCGATCTTTTGGAGGGGGTACGCCGAATTTCCCACTTTTCGTCAAAAATTCCAGCAAAACTGACTTCTAGCAAGAATATGATAGTGGGTATATGGTTGAATAAGTTCTTGTAACCAAAAACCTTAAAGAGAGTGATGAAAAACTCATTTTTCTTAGTTCACTACCTAGCCAAGCTATAATCACCTTCGTCAACGAAAGTTTTCTTTTTTAACTTCCACCAGAATTTCTTGTACCAAGGGCACCCAAACTGCCAGTTATCTTGCACAACCGACGCTTCTGGCTTGTATGCCAAATATATAAAGGAGTCCCCGACAACACAAGGAAGGTTGACCTTTATAAAAACCAGTATTACTAGCTGCTTTGTCTTTTACTAATGAAAATTTTTTGTTTTTCTTTTGTTCAGAAATTTGTACAAGTGATCGATGGGAAGAGTTTTTTTGAATATATGTAAATTAGAATTTTAATTTTGTACATGTTTAATATATATTATTTATATTATTATTATTAACTTATAACTAGTAATTATTATGTTTTTTAAGGGTAGAGTACAACACAATTATTTTTATATATGATCATTGTACAAAAAAAATTTATATAGAAGCAAAAATATGGTATTGATAAAGATTTTGAGAATGTATCCAATTTTGGCCAAAATTTTGTGGCATATAGGTCAAACTCTTCTATTTATGGTAGTGAAACTTTAAAGCTACAAATTATATTAAAAAATCTACTTGTATATATCATCAATTTCTTAGGACGATTGAGATTTTCTTAAGTATTACAATATAAATAACATACAATAACATATAATCATCACCTGATTTCAATTAAATGTTATTGTAAAAAAAATTAGTAACGCGATTACTATTAAAATGTAAATTGTTGTACTCTACCCTTAAAATATAATAAAAACATAATAGATATATGATCATAATATTTTTAATTTTTTTTCTGTTTAATACTAGTAGTGTTAAACAGAAAAAAATATTTGATATGTACATGTGCACTCTGTATATAAAAATTTTTTTGTGTACAAAAAAATTATAAAATAGTGTGCAAAGCACACATAACTTATTAACAATATATGGGGTCTGTTCCTTGAAAATAACCTTACGGGACATAGTAAATCATATGATTAAAACTTGATTTTCAAGGAACAGACCCCATATTTTAAATAATATGCACTATATAGTTAATAATAAATTAAAAATGCATATTATATTTAATAACATATGCAATATATGAACAATAAATTTAAAATTATGTATTTAATGCACACATAATTTTGATTCTGAATTTTTTTCTCTGGTGTTAAAACTTTTTGAATGATCTATGTATGAAGTTTTTTATTTACAAAAAATATTTTGACAAAAATATTTGTATTGGACATTGGACAATATTCATATCTAACATATATTTGTATTTGGCAATTATTGTACAAACAATGTCTAGTAACAATCAATTTACTTGAATATAATTCGAATTTAGTTTTCAAACAATGTCTGAAAATGTCTGATCTGTTAAAAATAGCTCAGACATCAAAAATATACAATACTGCTACTATCTGCAGATTTTTAAAGTTTAAAAGCAAGCAATCAAATAATTCTTATGAAAAATAAAGATCAATATACAATACATTTTATAAACTTAGCTACCAAGTATTACAAATTAATGAAATATTATTTTAAAGCAATATCAAGTAACACATTCATTTTTAGATTTTTTAATTAAAAAAGATTCATCAATTTCAGCTCAATCTGTTATTAAATAAAATAAAAAATTAGTAAAATTCATATAACTAACATGTTTAATCAAAGTAGTTGTTCAGAATATTTACTTTTGGAATAATAGTAAATCAAAATCAATATAAAATAATTTGTGTTGTATATAATGTTCTGGAACTCTAAAGATAATAAGCCTGATTTTCAAGTATTGACAATAAAAGATTTAAATTTTTGTATAGGAAAGTTAGTTGTACAAGCAATTTTTGATATATTTAGTTATTTTGAATTAAATATATAGCAATGCTTTATATATACTGCAAATAATACTAATTATATAAGTAGCAAAGCTGAAAATGCAATTTATTATTTAATAATTGAGTAATGCAAACCTATTTGAATTCCATATATATTTAATATTGTATATATTGTAATAAACAATTTGTATTTGTTAAACTACTATACTAAAGCTGCAGACATTTAGAAGGTCCAAGGTAGTACGTCACTCTTCACGTCATATAAAATTTATATATAATCATATTAAACGTCACGTTACATACGTCACGTCAAACGTCATAGTATATGTTCATTGATATTCTAATGTTTGCAGCTCTATACTATACTAGTACATAGTGGCTCTTGATATAACATAGTACCTTGGGCACATAGTGAGAAATTTTTTAAAATCTGCCTTATTGTAAGTTATATTAGTAAATCCATTATATCAAGTAGTATTTATTATGA
This sequence comes from Gigaspora rosea, assembly GCA_003550325.1. NCBI lineage: Eukaryota > Fungi > Glomeromycota > Glomeromycetes > Diversisporales > Gigasporaceae > Gigaspora > Gigaspora rosea. The sequence goes on along the minus strand of QKWP01000193.1, from coordinate 353,870 downwards.
TGTGGATTTGAACCTTGATCCATTATATCAAGATTTTACTTAGTCTCTATTATATCAAGAGTCCGTTATATCAAGAGCCACTGTGTACAGGGTTTTTACAAAAAGAACTTCTGCCAAATTTTTTATATTTGGTTTGGAATCTTCACAATGGTTATAGGACCCCAGACATTTAGTACAAAGATCATACTTTATTTTTTTAACAAAAACCTCTGAAATTTAAGAAGCAAAAAAACAGTTTTTGGCAATTATCTTGGTATTCAGTAGTCCAATTTAAATGAACTTTTTTTAAAATGAAGCTTTTAGTGAGACACATCTAATAAACAAAAGTTTATTCAATTCTAATTACTAGATTAGAAGTTATTTAAGTAAATATAGTTTTGTCATTTTTAGCAAATTGGGTCAAAATTGGCCAAAATCTATATGAAAAATGTTCGGGATCCTATGATTATAATGAAAGTGATAAAAATAAGCCAATGAAAAATGATCTGATTATATTTATAAACTTTATAAAGAGCAATTAAACTATTAGTTAACAAAATATTAGTAGTCTATTAAATCAAGATGGCTCTATGAGTTAAATATATCGAACAATATTTAGAATGAAAAGATATTAATATCAAATTTATAAAATAGTTTTTATCTCATCTTAAAACTAGAGAAATACTCCAAAATCATATATAAAAAAATAAAAATTATTTTAAAGCTGGCTTTATAATCAATTTTAAATACACATATTAATTACTAGCCCATTTTGAAAAAGATCTTTATTATTCAATATCTAAATTTCTTATGGGCTATAATTCTAAATTCTTATCAATAAATCTTTCTTCTGGTTAATGTGCACATCTAATGCTTGACTTTTTTAATTTATACTATTACAAAACTTAAAAATATTGCTAAAAACTCCTATTTATTTTTTAAAAAAGAGTTACTTAAATGTCTTAATTCATTAAATAATAATTATTTTGTCAAGCTTATATTAGATTTAGAATATAGTGCACAAAAGGCATTAGAGCTTTATCAAAAATGGCCAAATTGCTAACTTTATTTGTTTCTTAGTATTTGTCAATTAGATGAAAAACTAAATAGAATTTGCTTGAAGCTTTGCTCATATTATTTTAAAAGCATCTTGGTTCTTAGTACTATTATCATAAAAATTGTATTATGCAAAGTTTATTAAATTAGATAGTAAATCTGCTAAGTTTAATAATTTCAAGCTATTAGCTGCATTACTTGATTCTGAATTTAGTTGCTAATTTATTTAACAAAATCCTTTAACTTATTTTTCAAAGATATATAAATTTGTAAAAAATTGAATCTGATATATTTTGGTATACCAACAACAAGTCAAAAGTTTGTTCAATAAATAGGATCTTAAAACCAGTTTAAAACCTATCCAAATATAACAATTAAAATTACAGCTTGCAAGTTTATTACTTACTAAAATTGGTTGTAATTTATTAGATTTAACTGAGTTAGAATTAAAAAATATTAATAGCAAACAAAACTTAATAATTCAATTTTAATTATGAAAAGTCTTAATAATAGTAATAGTGATTACAAAAAAGTGCTAATAAATTGTTTAAAAATTTATTGGTCATAAATAGGCTTATTGCATAATAGTAATAAATTAAATTGATTGCATTTGTATAATATAAAAATCTGCAATATGATAAATTATATATTTAATTAACATAGTTTTAATTAAATAGTTAATGTAATATCCCAATAGAACATATCTATACTATAAAATTGTCCAAGTATTTAGGATTATTCAAAATTGTTTAGGCCTATATTCAAGTTTAACTAATTAATAAATAATTTAAAAATTATATAATTATATATTTTTTTAAATACTAAATTCATTTTTAAAAAATAAAATAGATTATTTTAATAAAATTTTATACAATTTTAATTTGAAAAAATGTTCAAAATTGTTTAAAATTTTATATACAATACTATTTTATCCAAATTCAAAATAATAGACTTACCAACAAATACACTAATTTAGCAAAGCACAAAGCAGTTTAGTAGCCACAATACCAGATACAACTATATACCACTACTGCACCTATAGCCTAAAAACTGCCAATAATATACAAGCCCTTTAGTATACTTCTGGTCTAATAAGAATGCACAACTATTTACTATTTAATATATTAGCTCTAAAAATTTGTTTGCAGCAATTACAAAATGATATAACAATAAATAATCAACTCTAGAAATCTGATTAGTTTTTACAAAGAAAAAGACTATAGTAAAACAGTACAAATAATTATAGCAATTTACAAGTTTGATATATTATTATATATTATTATACAACAATACTACAAGCTGGCCTATTCTAACAAACAGATAAGAACTTCAATCATTATTATCCTAAAAATATACCAAAAGCAATAATATTAAAGAGTAAATTAAATAATTATAAATTATATTATATAAAACAATTTATCAATAATTTAAATTCTAAATTTCTTAATATATATCAAGAGATAAAATATCTGCATAGTACAAACTTATTCTCATAAAATTAACAGTAGCAAAACATAAACAAACAACTAATTCAACCAAATCTATTTATACTACTATTATTCATAAAATATAATTCAAATTAAATATACTATCATTTTTTTAATACTTTTGACAAAGTGTCAAAGCACAAGAATGATACAACCACCTATAGATACTAGATTACACACTTGGCAATTTCAAAACAAATAGTCAAATATAGCAATTACTCTTTTTTAAGTATACTAAAAACAAGCTACTATATTAAAACAACAATTTCAAAACTAACAAAAATACAAGTTAATAAAACAAAACTAATCTATACCAATATTCAAAATTTAAAATTGGCACTTGTACCATAGTTTAAGTTAAACCTACTTTTCATCTACAATAGCTTCTACTTTGATCAAATATTCAAAAATATTATAAATATAATACTAAATATACAATAAGCATTGTAAAATATATACTAAACTACTTTTATATACAAAAAAACTATTGAAACCACTTTCTATATAGTAAACAAATGAAAAATTAAAAATGTTAACAACAAGTTTTATAATACCAATTGTAATTGGTCTAAAAAAAAACTATCTTAACCAATATTAATAACATTACTAGCTATAGTTCTATTTGAATTATTATTTCAAATATATATCAATAACAAGCAAATAAAACAAAATATTCAAAACATAATTCAAACACTATATTATTTATTTAATAATATATAGTAAAATATTTTTTCGTATACAAAACTTCAATCAAATTATAATATTGTGAAAGAATCTTACTATAAATATTTGTATGAAAACACAAACAAACTTTATAGACTTCCTCTTCTAATACCAATCAAAATATTATTTAAAAAGATTATACAAAACTAATTTGTTCCTAAATTACACTATATTTTTACACAATTCTAAACAAATTCTAAGTTATTTACAAAATACAAAATAATAACCAACTAGCATAATTTAAACAGAATACACTATTAGAATATTAGTACAGCAAAAGTTAACTGAACACTCATATTTAATATACTTAACTATTACAACAGGGTCCCAGATATTTAGTACAGGAGTTATATTTATGCATTTTAGCAAAAACTCCCAAAATTTAGAAAGCAAAAAAACAGTTTTTAGCAAGTATTTTAGTATTCAATTTAAATGAACTTTTTTTAAAAATGAAGCTCTTAATAAGATGCATCTAATAAAAAAAGTTTATTCAATTCTGATTACTGGATCATAAATTAAATTATTTAAATAAATATAGTTTTGTTATTTTTAGCAAATTAGATCAAAATGGCCAAAATATAGTTATAACCTACATAAGAGATGTCTAGGTTCTATTACAACAAACCTATTGGTCAGAGTTATATATTCCAAGTAAACCAAAACCAAAAGCTTTAAGATTAAAATAATACTTGATGAACTGCTTATCCAACTCAACCTACATATTTATTATTTTCAAAATAATCCAAGTATAAAGTGCTATTAATACAACTAATATATAAAGAATACCTTATATCTTTTTAGATGCATCTATAATAATGTTTTGGTTCAGAACATAATAATATGCACTATCAATAAACACAACTTAGATATGGCAAATATTAATGGCTTTATTATAACTTTATACAAATACATATTACAGGTACCAATATACTTCCAATTAGTATAGTTACAAATACAACAACTCTACCTTACAGGCACTACTCTAGCATATCAGAAAAAAACATACTTTTACTATCACCTAATCAAAAAGATATATAAAGAAATATAAAAACCAAAAAGTACCATAAGCCAAGTACCAGCCATACTCTATTTACAGAATTTACTGCAAAAACATTTACCAAAGTACTCACTATCTCTAAAGTTATAAAAATATAATACATAGCTAGAACAGTTCATTTCATTAAATGCTTCTTCTCTTACAATTACCCACATAGACTAGTCAGGTAATGACCTTTTTTAACAAAAGTTTAGATCAAAAGTAAACTAGCTTTAGTCTCTAATTCCATATAAAATAGTTAGCATAAATATGTTGTAATTATATTTGTAATATTTTGTCATCTAATAAAAGAACAGAGGCATGGCCTCGCTTTTTTGTTTTTTTTTTTTTAAAAAAAAAACAATATACAGTATATATATATATAATACAAACCAATATAAAAGTGCTAACAAAAAAAAAAATTTACTAAGATGCCCAAATATAACTTCATTATAATTGTTCGGGCCTGTTATAGTCATTTGCTTAATTTTAAAATGGCATATGACTAAATGATTTACAAAATTTTAATCATTTAAGTCACGTCATTTTAAAAGTTAGATGACTTGGTCGGTAATTTAATTTACGATAATAAATATACAGAATATTCTGTCGAACATCACATTTTCTAAACAGAGACTACTCATTTTACATAAACTTTTTTGTATTATACTAAATTAAATTAAACCATATTTTTTACTTTAGCTAAATTCAAATTATAGATCTTGTTTATAAAATTTAAAAGCTTAACTGCTAACGCTACTGTAAAACCCTGATCTAAACATTTATTGATTAGTTTTTTACTATATGTGCACTATTATTAAAAAAAACGATTAATTAGTACCTTACTATAGTTAGCTTATAAAATATATTAGTCTGTACAACTATAAAATATACAGTAAATTTTTTAAAATTTTGCTTGATTTGAATAATATTTTTAGCGTTTTTCAAAAAAATGGATATTATGCTGTTCCACACTGAATCAAATAGGTTGATTATTAACAATTCTCTTAGCTTGCTTTTAATAGCGTGTATTTATATTGTATTTTCTTTCACGGTTAATTTTGATATAAAAAAATAGATATTGAAATTCACGCACTGCTACAATGTAGTTCTTAATGAACTCCCTTTCAAATGTGTCTTTTTCAGCCCCAAGCATACGTAATAATATATTACAAAAAAGAAACCACTTAGAGTGTTTTCAGAATAACAAATCAAATATTAATATCGTAAGATGCGTAAAAAAAAATATATGCTAAACATGAAGTATTATTAACACTTAACATTTTTAATTAAATTAACTTTTTCACCCTCAATTTGTGATTTCTATAGATAATGACAAAAATTTAAAATGCTGTATTATGCATTATATGTAAGAAAATTCCAATGTAAAATAATAATAATTCAAAATTGTGAATAGTTTTCAATCGTGTGAAGAAAAAAAAAATAGTGTAAGTTACAAACGTACTCAAAAAAGGGGTGGATGAAGGTTGTGAGAACAGTACATGAAATGCGAAATCAGTTCCAGCGCATTTCTACATTTATTAATGACAACAATCAAATATAAACTAGTAAAGGAACCATATTCCGAAAGAAATCATTGTGGACAAACTAATTCAATGACACACTGTATTTTATAATGAAACCAACTGAAATTACATATACCCAAATTCGTGCTAATTATAAAACATTTGTATTATTTTTCTATGGTTTATGCTTTGAACCAAGTGCATCTTTAAAATTCAAGTTTAGAAGCGCCATTAACATGTCCTATAATATAAAAAATGAAAATAAAACTTGTCATTTAAAACATTAACCACAAACGAATCTAATTAGCTGCTAACAAATCATATATATACCTGCAATACGTGTATAATTATCACAATCATTGCTACAACCATTTCTGGGTGTTCGTCAAAGTCCTTAACAGCATCCTTCGAAATACTATGCTTGAATACTTTTCCAAAAATTGTTCTGGTAATGGCAGCGCTTGCAAGTTCAAATGCCCAAATAATACCACTCATTCGTAAAGTCAAATTAAAGTCAAAAGGATTTCCTTCTTCAATGAATTTAAAATAAGGATATACCTCATAATTGGGACCATAATGTATAATACATATCCAGCAAATAAACCCAAGCATTGTCGCATTCTCTGCAAGATTCCTAATAAAAAATGATCTCCCACATTGTTTTTTATATTCATCGTAGTCCTTTCGAAGCCCTATATAGCACACCAGATTTTTATGAACCGTCCGTGTCATGCACAACGGGTAAAATATACAAACCCATAAAGAACTGGCGGCTTGGATAAGAATATATTGATCCGGATCACGAAGTCGTGCAAAAAGATTACGATAGAAAATGAAATAGATCATAAAAAAGTAAAGTTTGAATGTAAATTGAAGAGGATATGATTTGACGCGAGATTCTATGATATATTCCGTGACTGCATCGAGTATGTAAATTGTTGCAAGCCATGAATAGACGTAAACAAATGCATCTACTCCACTGTGTGCTTCCGGAGTTGTTAAGAAAACATAAGCATACGCCTCACCAGCTATGAATGCAGCAATTACGATAAATAAAGTGAAACAGAACCACAAAAAACGGACGTATGATTTAGGCAAGGGATTTCTCAATTGACGACGATCAAAGAATGTCTTTTGATGCAACGTTAATGAACGCCGATAATTGAGTCTATTTGTTTGCCCACGAATGACGATGAATCCCACTAATAATGGCATGTTCATCGTGATAAAGGTGAGTAAGACCCATGTCAAATTGTATTTTACCAGACTGGTATATAAGTATATTATCACACCACTAATAAGGGACAAAAGCCAGAACACGGTATAGGCGAAATAACCACCGAGCCATTTTGGCCACCAATTCAAAGAGTACAGATCGAACATTTTCGTGACCATCAAAAGTGCTATTGCATTATAGAACCCATAGTAGAAAAATAGGAAGAACCAAAAATTGATTTCTACAGGATTATCATCATGATTTGGTAGATGGAAAATGTTTATATCGTTCAAAAATCCAAAGTGTTTTATCGTATTGCTTGGAACATAAGTTGGGAAAGGAACAGCGCACCAAGCAAGAACCTATATAAACATCAACAAAACAATAATAGATAAATGATTATTTTGAAAATTCAGGTGATTAATTATAAAAAAAAAAAAAAAAAATCAATACCACTGCTACTGGAAAAACGTTCAGTATCAACGTACGCTTCCACGTAACGTTAATCCATTCTTGAAATTGGTTCTTTGTTGGCTTTATTCCTAATAAAAGGTGAGTACGTTCGTTGACTTCTCCAGGGGAAGGTGGTGGTCGGGTTGTGTTTATATGGGTGGGGTGTATTCGGTATCGACCAGGAGAAAATTGAACGGCGTCTACATACAAGGATTGAGATACCGCCAAAATATTTTAAAGACAATAGGCCGGGGACGGTATGAAAAATTGAAACAAAAAAGCTAAAAATAACTTATATATTATTGCGCAAGATCCAGCAAAGTACGAATTCAGTAGACTGTTCTTGCTTACCATTGTATTGAGGGTCTTGTTCATCACCTTGGTCTAATGCTTGAAACATATGTGTCATTTATCGATGAGAAATCGGCTTTAAAGATATAAGGTACCTGGGAAATTCTTTTGCAAAACGACCAATAACTATTTTTGTCTCGTCGCTTTTTATCTTAGAGGATAGGATAATGACTTCAAATCGTAAGAGCAAAAAAAAAGGTGTAACAATAAGCAGTACTTGTCGTCATACAATTTTAAAAATCACGTGTAACTTATGCATAGAAATTTTTGAATTTTTTATTCAGTTCGTACGCACGTACGTACGCACGTACGTGGACCAAACATTTATCGTTATACTGTACAAAAAAGATGTAGAGTAGAGTGAGCAACACACCGATAAATCAAGATTTACTTTTTTTTTTTTTTTTTGATATTAAGATAAATCAAGATTTACTGCATTTATCTCAAATTTGTTAAAATCAAATAAGGTTAGAGCTTAGATAAAACTTAAAACTATACTGTATCATTACTGAAGCCATTTAATGACAATCAAATATTGTGTGTAAAACTTTGATACTTAACTATTTATATATAAATTTTTTATTTTTTATTTTTTTAAAAATTATATAGAGATTCAATTTGATATATAGGGCTAAGTCAATCGAAACCAAGCAAATATTTTTTAAAAAATTTAAACAAGAATAACGTAACAAAAACGTAATCAAATTTAACAAAATTTTTTTAAAAATTAATTTTTGCAAGTTTATAGAATTTATTTAAAATTTTATTATAAAAAATTGCTTGATTTCTATTAACTCAACCCAATAAACTTAAAATTTTAAATTGATTATTTATCTAAGCCTAATTTTTGTAAAGAGTATTAGATATTGTATTATAAAATAAGAAGATTCAGATCTAAATACTATTTATAAACTAAATAAAAAGTTTTGTTAGTAAGATTAGATCTTTGTACAAATTATATTTATAAATTATGACTATATAACAAAATTGTGATTAACAAAGTAGACTAGAAAAGCAAGACTACAGTTGAGAACTCATTACAGAGCCTAAAGAAGTCATGTATTATACAGAAAACACTTTCAGAATCAGTACAGAGAAATGCAAACCCAAGCCTTATATCCTAAGTATGAGCAAAAATCTACAAACTCTTAAGTTATATACAAGAGAATTGGTATAAGGATCTTTTGCAAGAAATATCAAAAGAAGAATGGGACCAGATGCTGAGCAGCTTGTGTTTAAAATTAGTACTGTACCGGTATTTTAGAAATAAGTTATATTCTAATTAAGAAAGCATGTAGCAAAACATACTCTATTGTTAAAAACTTTGTTTTGGTATGTATACAAACCAGTTTAATTCTAAATAAGTAGAAAATGGCTATATATGATTTCCAAAAATAAAGAAGAACTATAATTTAATAACATAAGACCTATTGTACTCTTAGAAACTTTTAGAAAATGTGTTACAAAAATTTTCACAATACGCCTCTCCAAGATTTTTAAAGAAAACATAGTAATTAAGGGATTTAATTTTTCAGATTGCATGACAGAGGCTCCTATATATTTTAAACTTAATTATAGAGGAAGTAATAGAAAAAGAAAAAGAGCTTTGGATACTTTTGCACGACATACAAAAAGCTTTTAATTCAGTCTCACTAATTATTTTAAAAAGAGTTTTCATGTAACTAAAATTTCTAGCTACTGCAACCAAGTTTATTTTAAACCTTTTTAATAAACGTCAGATAAAGATCATTATGGCTCTAGAACTTAGCAATGGTTTTGGTTTTAAGACCATAGATAAAATAGACCAGGATAAAGTAGTATCACTCTTGGTCTAGAGAGTTTTTTTACAACACACTTCTTTGTTATATGCAAAAAAATGAGTTTAGAAAAAAATTAAATATATTTTAGGAATTATTTAATTTGATATGCATTATGCAAATGATACAATATGGATAGCTAGTAACAAGCAACAATTGAAAGTAATTATAAAGATTACAAAGGAGTTCTACCTAGGGGTTAGTAAAATTATGGGGGGCCAACTTATAATAAATATATGCCAATAAAAATGACCTGCATAACCTTGCATAATTCTGTATAACTATCAAGTAGATTTATAATAAAAAATATTCGCACTACTATACCAACGAGCCTTCAACAATATTAACCGATTGCTGATTCGAGACATGTTATTGCCATATTCTATTAATATCATTTGGTAGATTTATATAGAAATTGTGTGCATTTTCGTATTCGCAGAAACTAAATTCTGCTTTCTAAAAATAACTGAAATCGTTAAATTCTAATCTTTATTACTTAATTCTACATAACATGATAGTAATCGATTTTTATAGTAACAAAAAAAAATCAATTAATGGAAATTGCAAATATTGTAACCGATATAATACCTCTTCAGTTTGGAATCAATTATGTGATCCTCGAAAAGTGGAACAAGAAACAAGTGCCGATAATAATCTTTGGCCGCTTCTTTATAAGCCGTAGCAATTGGCTTATATTTTCATTCAGCATATTTTTTCATTTCTTCGGTTGCTTTTGGCGAGTGAAAAAAAAAAGAATGAAGGAGGGGCATATTGGGTTTGGGTTCGTTTTCGGCTTAGTTGGCTAATTCTTGTTCCTCTTCGGTAATTTCTGTATATTTACCTCTTTGTTTTTTAAGAATATTGATGATTGCATTAAGAAATTTCAACTTAAGGCTACGGAATTTGAAAACTTTATTGAATGGATTCCATTTAACAGATTAGAAAATATAAAAGTCATTGGACAAGGAGGGTTTGGTACAGTATATTCATCAATTTGGTTAGATGGTATTTAGTGATCGAATGTAATAACGATTTAGTTCATGTACGATATCTTAACAAATCCTGTGAAGTTGCTCTTAAGACGAACAGACACTTTGGAACTTTTTGAAAATGTGAGTTAAATTATTTATATATTACTAGCATACTTGAAATTATAGTATACTGCTTTTTTTAATTAATTAACACGTATTGTATCATAAGTTTAAAAATCATATGCAATTAGAGAAATATAGAATTCATGGAATAACTCAAAATACAGAAACTGGACAATCCGTATAAGCGCAAAATAAAACTCATGGGCATTATTTCGAAAATCAGAAATCCCTAAAATAGAATATGTGGTCTCGAATTTGCGCTCATGGGCGTCCCGAATTAAAGTGCATCTTAATCTACCCTACATAAAAGTAAAGAAGCAAAAAATGCTCCGGAACTAGGTCTGATACTAAGTAAACCTACTTTCGAGCTCTATTCACATTGAGGTTTACTTAATACCAAATCTAGTTCCGGGGCATTTGCTCAGATCTTATTGTGATTCAAGGGTACGATTCAAAAAATTAACTATTTTAAACATTTAGCAAACCATACTTTGTATATTGGTGAGAGATGCACGATATAATTATTTAGAAAGGTTAAAATTTTAATATACTATATTGATTTTTATGTATAGTGAATAAAGTTAAAAATATAAGCACATTCGATAATTTCTTGGTTTTTTTATAATTAGATGGGTTAGCTTTGTAGGTTCAAAAAAAAATTTATTTGTATCGAAAAATTTCTTTTTTTTAAAATAAATTTTTTATAATTTAAAATAAAAAGCAAAGTTGCTATAAAATAGTTAGCATGCTAAGCGTCGGGCAAACCACACACTTTGGCCATTAAGATTAGGAATATTGAATGTGTTTAATGCCTAAGGCAAGTGAGGTAGACGGATATTAAGAAGCATTGAACTTGAACTGCAAGTTATACCGAGACTACGGTAGATGAAGTTTTTGAAATTAACGTTAACAATGAAAAGTTGTTTTCTGGTAGGGACGAAGCTAGTATGAGATTATTGCTCGCGTCTATCTTTCTAATTAAACCAATTTGTTTTTAAATCAATTAACTTATCTATTTTTAATTCAAGTTTAGCAAATAATCTATTGTGTAAGTCCTCACAGTGTTTAATAACCGCTCAATCACTACTTTAAGAAAGAAACGACTGAAAAAACAAATACAATGCCGCAGAATTAAAACCAGCCAGTCTACCGGATGACTGAGAAATTAAGTTAAAAGAGTGAGAAAAATTTAAAGAAAGACCTGATATAACTATGAAGGAGTATGAAGAACTATAGGACGGAGCCGGTACAGTTGTTGCAAGGTTTCGTCTTTCGAATCTTCCTTGTGCTTTGAACGTTTTGTCGTTGGTTCATTCATTACCTTTTCAGACAAAATCCTATTTCTCTAAAAATAGCAATATAAAAATTTAGTATATTGTGCAATGTTTGTACATATTAATGCGCTAAGATAAAAGCTGATTTTTTAAAAATTATATTTAAAATAATGAGTTTCTCTAATAATGCGTACCTAATACAGTCAACTCTCCATAAATGCAACTTGTAGGAACAAAGTCTACAATGTGCATTTAGGGAGGTTTGCATTTAAAGAGAGCCAATTAAATTGCAGCTTTAAAAATTAGATCATCAAGTTTGTATAACTTCTACCAAAATTGTATAACCTATCTTAAATACTAAAATTTGATTGGCTACATGCATTTAGGGAGGTTAGTGTAATATAAAATGTTATTCAAGAGAATGTGCATTTACAGAATATAGAATATGCATTTAGCACTAATAACATTTTACAGAATAGAAAAAAACGTGCATTTAGAGAGGTATTGCATTTATAGAGGTTGCATTTATGGAGGTCTGACTGTATCATTCCAAATCCTTATGTTCATCTATTTCAATTCTAACTTAACATTGTTGGTTTGGCTTCTGAATAATCAAAATATAAAATTCGCGATTTCGGTTTGAATCAATTTATATTAGGTACGTGCTATTTTCAAGTGCTTATAGGCTTTAAGTTGTATGCAATATCTTACCTTCATTTCTTTCATCTTAAAATAATTGAGTATGAGTATATGATTCAACTTTTAATGATAAAAAAAATGGCTATAAAGTTTTTTTTATGATTATTTACTTACGTTCATCTATTTCAAGTTTCTAAATAAAAATGGTATCTTGACAAACAGGTTATTTCAAAAAAATTTATAATTAAGACTTTGACCGATCGAACACGATAACATATGAATTCATATAATTTATATATGAAATGACATATTTTGTGCTACTATTAAACTTGTGTAACAATTGAGTTGTCCCTCCTGTAATTTTACTAACCCCTAGGTTCTACAAAACAAATGATATTAAAATCAATCCCAAAAACTCTAAGCTTATGATCCTTAATTCAAAAGAAAAAAAATCAATTATGTTATTACAAAATAAAATTGTAGCAGAAGGAAAAAGTACTTTAGTATAGTTTTAGGCATTTGGCTAAATCAGAAAAAAAATAAAAAGCTCATTAAAACAAAAGCAAAGTGGATTATATAGCAATTTTGTAAAATACTATACCACTACTATACCATAAAAAATTAATACTTAGCCAACTTTTATATATCAATAACATGTAGGGTGAAGTCAATAGAAATGGAACAAATCTATTTAATAAATTTGTCCCATTTCTATTGACTCCACCCATGTGTATTCTTCTTAAACTGAGCTATATATTACAAACAACTAACCTCTCACAAAAGATCTTAAATGAAATTCACCAACCTTTTATAAGATTGGTAAAAATAAAATAAAGTTTGTATATACAACAAGCAATTATCTAGTTACATACAAAAACCTAGACAACTATAAGAAGCTTAGTGATGAGATCTATACAAGGCAAATAACAGGCCTCATATACAGATTAAATAGTACAAAAATTGAAGCAAACTTCATGAAGAAATAAATAATACAAAGCTAGTTTTTAGTAGCACTAAATAAAAAATCTTTTAAAGAATTAGAGATAACAGTTTTGGAAAAATTGTGAAAAAGTAATTTAAATTGTTCAATTTTTCTTAAAACAAAAGAGAGAAATCTTAAAATAATGCTTATTAAAAATATTATTACTTCAGAAAATTTTTTGGCCAAAATAAGAAGTTTACTATCACTAAAAAGCTTCTATCAGTCATACAGATAAATAAATAAATTTAGCCTAATTTATATAGGGCAACTAATCAATTTTGAAGAAAAGAGTATAATTGTCTAGCAACAGCTTAAAAAAGTTTGACCTTTCAAGTTAGAAAAAAAAAGCCTATTGGTTTGCAGAATTAGAAAAAGAAATAATTATAACCCTAGCTACAAAAAAAATTGTAGCAAATTTTAATGTACTAGATTTTAACATATAGCATTAGAAATCAGAGCAATTTCTATTTCAGAAGACTAAAAACTAAAAAACTAGGTTGTATATAATTTTAACTAAAGTAGTCTAAAGTATGATAAAATAACCCAAAAAAAAAAAAAAAAGAAATGCTAGTTAAGTATTAGTGCTATAGCCCAATTTAAAATTTATCAGATGTCTATATTTTCAAATATAAAGGCTATCAGATAGATAAAAAAAAAGGAAATAACATATGTGCATACAACCGCGAATTCTGGATCTTACTCTAGGACATGTCGAAAGCCTATGATACTGTACACATTTCCTTACTACGACATGCCCTCAACCACCTCCATATTCCCTCTCAAATAACTGACCTCATAATCAACATATTTACCAACTGAAGCAATCAAGTCATAACAACAATTGGGAAAACCAAAAAGTATACAGTGGAAGACGGCATCGATCAAGGGGAAACGTTATCCTCCATCCTTTGGAGAATATACTACAATCCTCTCATATACCGAATTGCAACACATTTTAAAGAATACCAAATGACTACTTCAATCCCCCACAAAAATACCACAATTACACACAACACATCAGTCATAGCTTTTATGGATGACACAGCATGGGTCGCATTCAAAAGATCAGAAATGAAAGACATACTAAAGATCGCCACTTCCTTTTACGAAATGGCAAATATCAGAGTTAATCCTAATAAATCCATCTTAGCACATAACTCCCAAAATTTACACGACAAACAAATCGTTTTCCAAAACCATACCATAAGCAACATAGACCAAAATGAACCCTTCTGCTACCTGGAAGCATGGTTCACAAAAGGGAAAAGTAATACCAACATCCATCGGAAAATTCTACACGAAGCTAAACTTGCGATTAAAAGACTCTGCACCACAAAGATTACAGTGAAACAAGCAATTTATATAATCAACTCTGTCATAACAACAAGAATAGCATACAGAATACAATCTACTTACCTACCACCATCTAAAACTAAACAACTGGACTCACAACCAACAACTTTAGTGAGACACAAAGCACAACTTGCAAAAGGAGATCCTTTATTAACACTATATCACCCACACATATATAGACTAAACCGCATATCACACATACAAACAACTCAACACATTAATATCCTAATAAAGATACTAAATTCACCTTCATTTGACAAACAAACACTAAAAATCTGACTTCAACAACTCCAACTAGTGGCAAACACCAACGAATTCATCCTCAAATACAAACCATCATTCTCACTAAAAGAAGCATTAACAACTACCGCTCATATGATACTACAACTTCATGACGAAGATATCCAACTTACAAGAAATAATAACGAATGGCCCATCCCTCGTCACGAAATCGGTACCCCCATCAACACAATCCTTATACACTCAAAACATCAAAATATACCCAAACATTACCTCAACAAACATGACGCCACCTACATCGAACAATTCACGAACTTCAATAATACCCAACTACTTGACTGGACCACTTTTCATCACAACATACAGAAAATTTCTCGCGGAAGGAAACTGCGATGGTTCGAAGAAATAACAGAATTAATAAGAGATACATCAAACCTATCACTAACACTTCATAAACCTAATCCCTTCATATGGAAAAAATGGCAACCAACCGCACCTAAATGGATAATAACACAAGACATGAAATTTGGCAGAATTTCAAGTATAAAGAACGGAATAGCAAAAATACGACACTTTGTCCTAAATGAGCAGAATAACCATCTCCTACCCTGCAAAAACTGCAACTTGACGTCAAAAATCACCAACACAACAAACTGCCATATACGTAGAAATATCTCATCGACCTACAGTATCAAAATTGATAACAACAGGAAATGGCACGGACAGATAACCGACTTCATAGGAGCAAACAAAATAAGACAACCACTACCCAAAAAGGCATTTAATCAAGAATATATCCCAGGGAAACACTATATAACAAAAAAGTACTGCGAAGCCTTCACACAAATAGAACAATTTCTATGGGAATACAAACAAAGAAACCAATATTAAAATTCTTCTCCCACACAACACAAATCCAACACAACATCACCCAACATGCACTATCACATACGGCTCCCCGGCAAGAATCATTAATCTCAACAATACGATATAGCATTTCTAACAGAAACTCATAATCACCACACTCATATTCATATGGACAATACTCCCAACAAAAGCAACAACTGTCATCACAATGAATACCACAAAAATAAAAGATCTAATTCAACTCATATCAAAAACACCTAATCATCTAAAAGAACACATCCTAAAGGAAAACCTACTACACCACAATCTAAGCCTCTACTCAATCTATGAACTAAAGGACATCAGACACAACTGCATTGTAGACGAACACTTATCTATATCAACAGAACCCACAATAACATTAACAACTATATTTCAACCATCAAAATTCCTAACAAACTCTTTTCCTATACAATACCACCAACTGGACCAACCATTTACACCATGACTACTCTTAAAAACTACGTACAAAGCAAAAGCAATAAACTGATGGTTATCCCAAACAAGAATACACCAATGGCACAAAATGAACAACATAAATTGGAATCTCACATACAACAGCCTCGATATACACAGTAGATCACTAGCAAGATCAACCAATCCTAAAGAAGAAAGAATAAAAGCCTTCAAAGTAAAAACATTAACTCACAAACTACCCACCTTGCAAACACTCCACAACAGAAACCCAGACACATATCCAAACTATGGATATCCGCTATGTCTCCAATCAATAGACAATACAACCCACTGGCTAACTTGTCCTAAAAATACAACCACACTCGAAAACATATTACATACAGTCCTGATAAAAATCTCAACTAAAGAAAATGCCCCCCTCCAACACAAAAAAAACTATATACAAAACTTCATAAAAACATATATTACTAACAATAACCCATTAGCAGCAATAACTGTATCTACATTATACCCTACAGCTAATAAACCAAAGCCATCCGCATCACACCACACTTCCACCACACCATCATCAAGAAAATATACAAGAAATTCTCCTACCCTATCAATAATATGGAAACACTATTAAACTTCTTCCAAATACTTCCCAAATTCTATGCGAGACCAGACCCCCTCCCAAAAGCTTACGTCTCTTTTAATTACTCAGAAAAACCGGATCTCCCACTTGACCCAACCCAGGTGACAAAAGTAAACTTGACGCTACCCATTAAAACGCCGAAAGAACTGACAATTGCTGCCCGAGCCTTGAGACAACATTATTTCTTCCAATCGATCCCCAGTGAATGGATCGAAATACCTCCCCCGGAGGTCTCCCCAGATAACCTTCCCAAACTACCATTCAACAACTACCAAATTAACAAACACATACAAGAAAGGGTCACCTCCCCTTCCATAACCTTTCCTATTACTAAACAACCCGATGTCCCAAAGGCAATTGAACTTCTGAGAGAGTTCTTCACTTTCGACTTCCTCCCTGACATATTATTCAACGTCCCCACTTTAACTCCTCCAAGTTGGAACCTCTTTGGAAAGCACTCTCTACCGACAGAAGACATCGACATGACTCCATCAGAGTCAAATGAAAACAACTCTACCCTTATCAATGAGTGATCAACTAACACCACAATCTCAGAACACTCCTACCCATTTACAAATACCAACACCAAACCAAAACGACTTGCATAACTTCAAAGAAAAAATAAACATAGCCACCTATAACATTATAGGAATTAATAATCTTACTAAATTCCATCTCTGGATAGACTTCTGCTTACAAGAAAAACTACATATTGTTAGCCTTACGAAAACCAAATTAAAAGACAACCCCAACGCTACTACCAACCCACACTACAAAATCTTTACCTCCAACTACCATCCCACTTCAACACAAAGTAGAGAAACCAGTTTGGGCACGGCAATACTCGTCCATAATACTATACAACCTTATATACACGACATAAATACTCTCCCGGGTACAGCTATATACATTGACTTCTTCTTCCCTGGCAATAAAACTCGGGTCATATCAATATACCTACCTTCCAATAACAACGAACTGTCCACTCGTACACAAAAACAAGTATCACTCTGGACCGTGGAAGCTAAAAAGAGAAATTGGCATATTCTCCTTTTGGGAGACTTCAATGCCAACCCTGATACCCACAAAAAGAATAAACTACCGCTCTTCTCTGATCTGTTTTCAAACAACCTCACTAGTCTATTAAACTTTCACAAAATTCTAGAACCAACCTGGCAAGGTCGGGGCCTTAACTCCCAAATCGACGATATCTGGACCTCATCCCGAATCCTTCTAGACTTCGACCCTCCACAATTGACTGACCCAACAGGCATATCCGATAGCGACCATAAAATACTGACCACAACCTGGTACACAAACTTCACCCCAACAGTACCTCGAAACAAAAAGAAGAAGCGGAAAACCTTCTGCTATAAAAAGGCAACGACCGAAGACTGGGAAAATTTCCGTAACAAGACATCTACTCTACTAAGAAATGCCAATTTCATACCCAACATAACCAATCCTGACCAACTAAACAAAAGCTGGAATTTGTGGTCAAATGCAATTCAACAAGCGGCAAATCGTCACATCCCCAAGACCATTATTACTACAAAAACCTTTCACTCTCTCTCCCTAAAGGCTACAAAACTACATAACGCATTAAAACACATAAACAAATGCATTCACTCCATTACAATCTTTGCTAAACCTAATCCCCCTCCAGATGCACTACACCCACTCTCGACTATTAACAAACACCTGACTAAGGCCTTACAATTAGCACAACTTTCTCCTTTCTCCCTAACTCCCCTAGCTTTATCCGCCTTACCTCTCAACTCCCAAGACACCTACTACGCAGCAACTCTCAAACACATCAAAGAAACTAAATCGACTATATGGAAAAGTAGAAATGCCGAAGTATACCTACAACAATCAGAAAAAATCAAATTCTACACCAACCGTCGCTATAATGACTTTAAAGATAATACTAGTAGAATGATAAACAGTATTCTAAAAAAAGGGAAAGATCATATTAGTTTTGACAAAATCGTCACTCCGGACTCTGTAATTACGGACCCATCAGAAATAAAAGACGCTACACGAACACATTTCAAAAACTGGACAAAACATAACCCGATGAACGAAGAATACTGGGAAGAATGGAAACCCCATTACGCACCGAAAAAAGAAATCCGCCCGATGATATATGAAAACCTATTACTACCGCTCACAATAGAGGAACTCAATGACGTCATCACAAAAGCGCCAGAACATAAAGCCACTGGACCAAATGGCATATCAAATGAATTGCTCAAGCATCTTTCACCTCCCGCTTTAGAACAACTACTAAAAATCTTCAACGCATGTATACGGTTAGAGGAAGTCCCACAAGCTTGGCTAATGTCTAACATTTGGGCCATACCAAAGAAAGCACACTACAATTTTGATCTTAAAACCACTCGACCCATAACCCTAATCGATCACTCAAGAAAGATATTCACAAAACTCCTCACCAACAAACTTTCCGACACACTTTCGCGATACCAGGTTCTCTCGCCACTGAACTATGCAGCTCTACCCTTCCAGTGTACCATCCAACCAATCACTCAACTCTCTTCAATTATCGAAATTGCCACTACTCAAAAACAAGAACTTTGGCTCTTATTACAGGACATGTCAAAAGCCTTTGACTCAATCCATATTCCTACCCTTAGGAAAGCCATGGAAAGGATCAAACTACCCACACCCTTTATAAATCTACTAACCTTTACACTTTCTAACCGCTCCAACCAAGTACTAACTAGCCTTGGTCATACTAACCCCTACGCCGTAGAGGACGGAATAGACCAAGGGGAAACAATCTCTCCAATCCTCTGGATCATTTACTATGACCCACTCATAACCCGCATCTCTACCGAACATACCGGATTCAAAAGAACCCTCACCACAACTACCCAATCTAAAGAAATATACACATCCATAATGGCCTACATGGACGACTCCATCTGGATCGCCCCAGACAAAACAGCTCTAGAAAATATCCTCACCACTGCTAACTCCTTTTACAAGCTAACAAACATAACCGTCAACCCCTCGAAATCGATCCTAACGACGAATTCCAAATCAAACGATAAAACAATAATATTTGACAACCAACCTATCTCAGCAATCCCTAACTCAAAACCGTTCAAATATCTCGGCGCATGGTTTTCACTCAATCCCAACCCTTCTTCATCTCAAAAAATCATCATGGCAGAATTCAAACAATGTATCGAAATGATGAAAAGAGCAATCATCACAGAAAAACAAGCCATCTACCTAATCAACAACGTACTGACCCCAAGACTCGAATATAGATTGCACAGTTCCTTTCTTACCCCTAACCAATTAACCATCCTGACCAACTGCAGCACCAACCTGGTCAAATCCAAAGCAAAGCTATCAAGAGGAGTACCCAACTCCTTCCTCTTCCACCCGAACATCTACGGCCTAAAAAACATTTCTATGCATCAACCAACCATACTAGCGAAGAACCTCCTAAAAAATATTAATCACCCCCAATTTGAGAACTCTTTCCTCAAAATCAGACTACAGGACCTACAGGACTCGACTAAAACACACTCACATATCTTTCACGAGACACCACTCTTCCCTAGAAACCAACTTTATACGCACACCGCTCAATCAATCCTGGCAATTCACGCCACCGATATTCAATTTATCCGCAACATTACAACCGACTGGCCAAAACCATTACCGAGGAATGGCACACCAATCAACGATATAATAATACACCACCCGAAATCCCACCATTTAAAAGAAAAGTTAAACCATCATGACATCAGATATATTGAACAATTTCTAAACTTTAACAACACAGAACTCCTTAACTGGCAGAATTTCCATCACAACATTGGAAAAATACCACCAGGAAGAACCCCTCAGTGGTTCACCGAAATCCAAGATCTCATCTCTAACAACTCTAATCCCACAACACAATACATAAACCCGAACCCCTTTACCTTAACAAAATGGGGACCGGGAAAAACCCCATGGGTAATTACTTCTGACCTAACGATTGGGAAAATTAGCCGTACTACAAATCAATCCGCCCATATTCGTCACTACACAAAAAGCAATAACAATAGGGCAACCCCCTGCCCAGGTTGCGAATTAAAAGACCCAACCCTCAAAACGAAAAACTGTTACTTCACGCGTAACCAAAACTTAGTATACACAATACGAGTATCTTCTTGTAAAATCATTCACACAGACCTCAATGACATAAAATCAGCACTTACCACCAAACCCACCCAGAACCCGTCCCGAAATCCTAACGACACCCACAAACACATCAGCCACAACATAACGAAACGCACACGCCCACTTACTGCCTTTTCAGACTTCCCAATGGAAACATGGGAAAAATTAACCAAACTTAACAACAAATCCCAACGAGCAGAAATCTATATCTTTACTACAACGCACGATAAGGATACCAATCAACCACTTGCAATATGCTCATTCCGAGATTCACTGACCACCTGGGGCTGCACAAACAAACACTGGCCTAGTACTGAAAATGCAGCACTTACCCTATTCGCCTTTATATCTACAAGTTTCTTCCCCGGAACCAACATCTCAGTTTCTTCCAACAACCGTAAATTCATAACCCTAATAGAACAGGCATATAACAACCCACCCTACCGGCTTCTATTCCTAGAAAAAAACCAATACGCTCTAAAGCTAATTACCATTAGAGCAATTGTTTCGAATTTAAAATTAGAATTCCAATTTAATCAAGATTTATCACGTCCTCAGAAAATAGACAACTTCTTAAAATTGGACATTACTCCTCAATATTATCTTCACAATAAATACATTCCTACCCTCTACAACATACCGTGCACCTACAACCTTAAAATAATTCTAAAAGACACTACGAGTCTTACTAATCATGCACAATGGATAAACCAAAACAGAATTAGATACTGGGCTCACAACTACCCAGACATTCAAATTCGGCTACTTTATTATACCTATCCTTCGAAGAAAGACCATTATCACTATCTACTAACCCAACTTTCTCCCAACTAAAGAATTTTAAAGTTAAATTGCTAGCTAACGAACTCTCTACATTCGAAACACTTCACTATCGAAACCCAACAAAACATCAAGACTTCAGATGCCCACGATGCCGCTCTGCCCCAGAAACAGTCGCACATCTAATTTTTTGCCTCTCTAACTCTTCCACTCTAACCTCACTTCTTAAAGATATTATCAAAACCTTGGCCACCGAACTCGAACTAAATCTATACCAACCAACAGACTTCATTGCCTCCTTCAAAAACCTCTATGTGAATAGAAACCTACCTTTTGTATTCATCACAACTGCCACCCTGGCACCATTCATAAGACGTCAAGACAGACTCAAATACGCACCTGCCTTACACCACCTAATAACAAAAATGATCTACCACGAAATTTGGCTGCCCTCTAGGCAATACCGATATGATATAACAATTCTCCCAATACCCCCTCCCCTAGATAGACAACTTCACTTCCATAACGAGACTAGCATACCCCACATACCCATTAACAATTACATAGACAAATACATCGCCCGTGGGCGATCCTTCTTATATTCTTTCTAAGACTGAGGTCTAGCGATCTTAGCACAGCTTAGGTCGAGAGTAAATCAGCTCTTACCCCTATTTGCCTAAAATTCTTTTTTGATGTATACGATGTATAATCCTATAAATTGAATTAATAAAGAATTAGAGGATAGACCTCGTTGTATAAAAAAAA
>QKWP01000193.1:316671-327750 GCA_003550325.1 Gigaspora rosea | reverse complement strand
AAATAAGATTTGCGAATTTTAATTCTGAAACCCTTTACCTCCTTATTATTATAATGTTCCGCATCATTTTTGAATTTATGATAATTCTCAATTGGCATGTGTTATTCGTGAATCGTGAAATGTCATTTGTCATTTTAGAACCACTATCCATTTATCAATTAATAAAAAAAAAACTGAAAATAATAATAATGTAAAACATTAAAAAAAATAATAAATAAATAAATAAACGCGAATAAAAAAATCACATTCAAATTTATAAAAACAAAAAAAAGAAAAATAAATTAAAAACAAATGATTAAATAAATAATAAAAAAAAATTTAAATATAATTATATCATAAGCATTCATTTTCATAAATAAAAATAATAAAAAATTTATAAAATAAAAAAAAAATTTATGACCTCTATTAATTTTATTTATAAAAAAAATGATTATGATTGTGATTGTGATTGCTAAAGCTAGCATAGCAATCGCGATTGAAATCATAATCATAAAAGGTTAATATTATAATAAGGTCACAAATTACGCAAACCGCAAAAATAAATAAAATTAAATTAACACGTAAAAAAAAAAAATTTTTTTATCATTATTAATTTAAAATATATACAGTACAAAAATTTCGCTGGCCAATCAATTTTTAAGATCACAATGTAAAGTTTGTAAAAACTTTACATGTAATTTTAAAATTTGATTGGCCAGCGAAATTTTTTTTTTAAATAATTTTTGTTTTTTTTGATTAACAATTTTTTTTATTAATAGTTTATTTAAATATTTTTTTTTATTTATTTTATTGTAACCAAGGATTAAAATGCTGTTTCAAGTACACTACCAGGCCAAAAAGTGTCAAAAAAATTGACCCAGATAATTTATTTTATCCCCTCCACTGATTTTAGCGTGGTCCAAGTTGTGGTCTTGAACTAACGTCTGTAGGGCAGCACGGGTCATTATTTTGGCCTCTTTTAATTCATAACCTTTACAAGTAAAAATTACCAAAGAGAGATTAGCCGACCAACATTTTTAATTAGGCACAAATGCAGATGTGCCAAAAAAGGGAGGACTTTAATAATTTATTTAATTTTTTTTTTTATTTATTAATTTAATTTACAGTATTTGTTTTTTTTATCTATTTAAAATACCGCTAACTAATTATGTGTTAAGAATAATTGTAGTGGAAGGTTTTGAAAGACGATAAAGGGAAAGCATTTGTGTTAGAGTATAGTGGTGGAAAGGGAAAGAGAAGTTTTCGGGAGGGAAAGGTTGTTGGGAAAGAGAAAGTTCAGAAAATTAAAAATTGTCGAGAAAAGGGAAGATTGTTGGGAGAAGTGAAGGTTGTAAAAAGAAAGGGAGAGTTTGTTGGGGGAAGAAAAGGTTATCGAAAGAAGTGAAGGTTGTTGGGGGAAGGGAGTTTGTCAGGAGAAGGAAGGGTTGTTGAGAGAAGAGGAGGTTATCGGGAAGGATATTATCAAAGAGGTTGTAATTGTCGGGAAAGTAATTATTTGAAAATTAGTGGGACTCTGAAACCTTTCAGATTCGTCTTACGAATCATTTAGCTCTTCGGAAATCAAATCACAATTTTTGGATTGAAGTTCCAAAGACAGTGACAGTTTTTGAAGAGTTAGATGATTCATAAGATGAATCTGAAAGGTTTCGAGAAATAAGCAAAATTTTTGTGTCCTACAAATTTTCAAAATCAGCTATAAGTAAATGGTATCGGGAAAATGATTGTCTGAAAGTGCATCACTCTAGTTTGTTTATGCTAAATCAAGCATAAGACAGATTTTCTTATGCTCTACATATAAATTTAGTTTCAGTAAAGTTTCAGAATTTTTGCATAGTTTCGGACTTTCGGGTTTTAGTTTCAGACAGCATTATAGTTTTAAAAGAGTTAGATGATTTATAAGATGAATCTGAAAGGTTTCGAGAAATAAGCAAAATTTTTGTGTCCCACAAATTTTCAAAATCAGCTGTAAGTAAATGGTATCGGGAAAATGATTGTCTGAAAGTGCATCACTCTAGTTTGTTTATGCTAAATCAAGCATAAGACAGATTTTCTTATGCTCTATATATAAATTTAGTTTCGGTAAAGTTTCAGAATTTCTGCATAGTTTCGGACTTTAGGGTTTTAGTTTCGGGCAGCATCATAGTTTCAGAATTTTGGTATAGTTTCAGAATTTTGCCATAGTTTCAGAATTTTGGCATAGTTTCGGAATTTCAGCATAGTTTCGGATTAGTTTCGGATTAGTTTCAGGAGTTTCGGTTTCAGTCATTAGCTCAAAATAGTTTTGGGCAGCATCATTACTATATAAGGTAATAGTTACATGCCCACTGATTTTTACTATGAAATTTGTTCTCTTTAACTGCGGACTACTAATTTTTTTTTTTTTTAGAATTCGGCAATCATACCGCAACTTTATTTATACACATTTTGTAACACCGGTACATCATGTATTATGTTTACTCTATGGTGACTATTATATTAAAGTGCAACTCACCCAGGTGTTATCAAAGGATCCTTAAATGTGACCTGCTATAACAAACTTTTTCTTATCGTAACCCCTTATCTAGGTAGACTTAGAGTGTCCGAATCACTGATTGGAGTTTGCCACCTATCATTACCGCCTACTTTTTAACCCTTTTCTCCTAACTTCTCGAGTAGCAGGATTCTACTAGAATAAAAAAGACAACTAAAGAAAATAAAACAAAACAAAAAAAGGGGGGAGCTAAAAAACCTAAACGAAGACCAAAAGAGTACAAAGTAAAAATGAAAAGACAGAAGAGGAAGGCAAGAAGTAAACAGCTATAATAGCACTATTTACGCCTATGCCTGGCGATAAAAATTATATAATACTGCACAAGGAATCACCTCGCCAAAGTATTATATATACATAAAAGAAAATAAAAGAACATTCTAGAATTTATTTTCCGCAGATCTGCTAACTCCATTGCGCCACGTCTCATTACGCATCCATTTCTGTTTATCCACCTGCATGCCTTCTTCCCGATTAGGATAGGAACAACAATGCCGATCTTTTTGAGAGGGTACGCCGAATATCCCACTTTTCATCCAAAATTCCAGAAAAAAAAGACTTCAAGCGAGAATATGATAGGGGTATGGTCGAATATGTTCTTGTAGCCAAAACCTTTAGAGAGTGTATTGAAAAACTCATTTTTTTAGTTCACCGCCTAGCCAAACTATAAAACCTTCGTCGCAGAAGAAAACTTCCATCAGAATTTCTTGTGCCAAGGGCACCCACTGCCAGTTATCTTGCACAACTGATGCTTCTGGCTTGCTTGCCAAATATATAAAGGAGTCCCAAGGAAAACTGAAAGAGTTGACCTTTATAAAAACTAGTATTATAGCTGCTTCGTCTTTTACTAAAAAAAATTTTTGTTTTTCTTTTGCTTAAAATTTTGGACAAGTGAACGACGGGAAAAGTTGTTTTTTTGATATATACTTTTTATTCACGGACTACTAATTAAATATATAATATAAATATAATATAATAATAAATAAATATAAAATTGAAATCTTGCGAAATTTTGCAAATTTTGTAAAATTTGTATAAACTTTTAAATATTTACAAAAAGCATGATTAAGTAAATATGTATAATATTTATTTATTTTTGTATAACTATCGCAAAATATTGCAAATTTATACAATAATATGTGAAGTATTATTACCTGCAAGTCTTTTGCTATTCTTTTTAGACCCAAAGAGGTTTTTTTTATAAATAGGATTAATTAGATAGAAATTTGTATTTGTATTTGGCCTATTTTACAATATTTTGAATATTTTTTCAAAATAATTTAAAATTAAAAATTTTAAAATAATTTGTATCAATTGCAATTCTTTCAAAAAATTCCAGTATACCAATTTTTTCAAAAGATTTTATATATATTTTTTGCTAATATAATATTGATTATATAAAAAATTTTGTTATATATATTTTTTTGGGCTTTATATATATCATTTATTGTTTATTTTGTAAGTGCTAAATTATTATTTATAATATCAATTCCAATTTAGTAAATATTATTGCCAATATTTTAAAAAAGATAAGCTAGTACTCTTTTTGACAATTTCTTGCACCAAATTTTTCAAAAAAGCCAACCTACAAGAACTTTACAGTTATTATATTTAACATGCAACAAAACTTCATTTTAGCAACTAGGGAATAAGGCCATTTACTAAGTGTTTGGTTGTAACTGAAATAGAGCTAAAAAAGAGTCAATTATCTAAGCAAAGTCTTTTAGCAAAAGTCTGGAATGCTACCAAGCAAAGAAGTAACTAACTGGAGTTTTTTGTTAAGGCTTATAGTTGTGAAAGCAAATATAAATACTTGGTTAGATATAATATTCTGTATAGCGTAACTTTTTTAAACCTTTACAACTTGGTGTACTTTCCTTTTGCTCTTTAAAATTTTAACAAAGTGGGTGTTTTTCGTTCCAAATTGGAAACACCTATCAGGACCTTGAATAATCTATATGAGGTTATATTTGAAAAATTGCTAATATAGGCCCTTTTTTAATAAAGATTATATTTAAAAAGTAAGGTAGGTATAGGTATTATAGCACAGCTAAATATGTCTATAACAAAACTTTTTTAAATTGCCTTAAACATTTTTAAAACTTATTGAGATAAGTATATTTTGACTTGAAATACAGTTTTTTTTATAATTTAAAAAAATCTTTACTAAAAATAAAAACTTGTTTAGATATATAATTTCTTCTGGAAATTAAGATCTTCAAGGTAGCGACCAAAAATGGCGCACACTAGATAATTAGATAGTACTGCTTTTTTTTACTTTTTTTTTCAAGCCACTTTTTTTCTCTAATATGCTGTTGTCTAATTTTATATGTTCTCTTTTTTTTTCTTTTTTTTTGCTTGTTTTTGTGCTTTTTTTGTTTCCTGTGCTATTCGCTTTTGGATGGCCACCTCTTTTTTTTCTTTTTTTTTGTTAACAACTCTTTTCACCTCTTCTTCTGCTTTCCTCAACACACACAACGAATCTTCATTAATAAGAAGCTGGAAAAAAGGCATGGTCTTACGTTTTTTCTTGGGTAGCTGTGTTTCGAGCTAATCTTCATCTGCCTCTGGATCTTCTGTTTGCTTCGAATGCTAGTACAAGGGGTACTTAAGTACCAACTACAAAGAACTGGTACCTGGATTTTTGTAGAGTTCTATTTCTGATTCTAAATTTTCAACCCTTTTACTAAGCGACTCAACTTCTGTTTACAATTCTTTATTTGTAAAAGTTGGGCCGAGGTGACTTGGAACCAACCTATATAAGTTAGTTTAGTATCTGAGTGAGTAGATTGCTTAGAAATTGGTAGGTTGAATTTATAGGTTACCATTAAGGGCTCAAGACAACAAGAATTAATGGCATCAGGATTAAATGGTCATATTCCTGTTGCTTTGAAAGCACTACATAGCAATGGGTGAATATTTTAATATAGGCCTGCCCAAAAAGTTTAGCAAATATATATTTTGTTACTAGCTTGCCGTTATTAGTAAAAAACTTATCGTATTTACTATTATATACTTTTTTGAATTAAGCAAATGGTAGTTCAAGATATGAGTGGTATGTGGTGAAAGGGCATAAAGAAGAATATCGTTTTGGTGACAAAAGTTTACACAAGTATACAGTCAACCCTCCATAAATGCAACTTGTAGGGACAAAGCCTACAATGTGCATTTAGGGAGGTTTGCATTTAAAGAGAGCCAATTAAATTGCAGCTTTAAAAATTAGATCATCAAGTTTGTATAACTTCTACCAAAATTGTATAACCTATCTTAAATACTAAAATTTGATTGGCTATATGCATTTAGGGAGGTTAGTGTAATATAAAATGTTATTCAAGAGAATGTGCATTTACAGAATATAGAATGTGCATTTAGCACTAATAATATTTTACAGAATAGAAAAAACGTGTATTTAGAGAGGTATTGCATTTATAGAGATTGCATTTATGGAGGTCTGACTGTAATTGACATGACTCTTGTGTTCATCAAAAATTAGTAAAATAGGACGAATTGGAGGAATAGATTTAACAAAATGCTCTATGTATTTTTTAAATAGGCTTTTCTGCATATACCCGTATCAGTAAACCCCATAATGGTGCCTGCAGGTGACCATTTAAAAGGCCTGGAATCATTCGTTTACTCTTGTATATTATTAACAGTAGTATGTATATACTAGCAGCTAAAATAGTAGGGCATATGGAGATGTTCATAATTACTGCTGCGATGAACCTGACATGCTCCTTTTTTTGCAATGACTTTTTGAAGATTAGATCCAATAATTAAACCTGTCTTGTGCAAGTAAAGAACGACGTATATCGTCCCATGGCAATTTAGTCAAAGGAGTTCAAAAAAAAAACAAAGGAAAACCACAAAAAAAAACAAAAAAAAAATACAAAAAAAAAAAAATAAATAACAGACAAGAACCTGTCTTATCCATATTCCAGATTCGATTAGATGTAAGCGAATATTCATCAATTATTTTTCGAAGTTTGTTAAAATGGTCATTAATTATAATAGGATTCACTCTTTGGGCATATGCTTCATTTAGGGCTTGCAGAATGCAAAATGAAAGTTCAGAATGGTCTTTTAAGAACTGTTTCCACTATGATTGACCTGGTCCATTCTCGCTAAAAGAATGTGGATGACCATTTTTATGAACCATCGCTATTACACAATAATTTACACCAGACTTTGATAACCTGAAACCATGTCTTTGCTTGTTTAGGCAATAACTAACTAGTTGTTTTTTTTATGGTCACTTAGAACTTTATTAGGGCCAAAACGTTTGAGGGGACTATCGTTTTTAATTACACGCCTAAAAGTTGATTTTGGAATATCAAAGCCTCGTGCAATACTCCTAATACTTGGGGCTTAGAATTATTATTTGAATTTTTTATAGCCTTAAGAGCTTTTTTGATAGCATTATTTCAAATATCCTTAGTTTTTTTTAAACGATATAATAAGCAATTTTATTTTTGAATTTTTTTTTTCGTTTTTAAAATTTAATAAATTGGTTACTTTTCGTTACGTGTAAAGAATAAAGTGCAGTTTAAGTGTAAGTTAAAAGCAATATGAGATTTATTTTTTTATAATATGATTTATTTGTTATACCAAATTGTATTGCCTGATCATTATAAACAGTTAAAACACACAAACTTTAATTTTAATAGTTAATTTGAATTACATGTATTATACAATATACTTTTGCATTTCAAAAGAACTTTTTTTAGGCTGTGATAAGTAATATTAAATGTCTTAAAATAACCAAATTATCACTTAAGTTATTTAGTTATTTAAAAAAAAACAAATAATTCAAAAAAAAGGTTTTAGTAAATGTATATAATTCTCTTTGTTAACTTTTATATAAAAAGAATACTCCTATCACTTTAGTAGCAATAACTTGTGACCTGTTGATCAGAACCGTACAATTTTGGTACCAATCGATTCGTCTTATTGAAACAGATCGACTAATACAAAATCATATAATTCTAATTGACAGATTACAAAATATTGAAATTGTGCTATAATTGGTAGTGTGCCATAATACTTATACCCACCTTAGATATTGAATAAATTTGAAAACAGTTAATAGGCAAAAGGAGTATATTTAAAAAAATGCTAATAGGATAATTTTTATAAATTTTATATTTAAATGTGCTAAGGTGAGCGCCATTTATCATCTGATTTTTTGCTACTAAGTGGCTACCCTCCACCTGATCATCAAATACTGTGATTTGATCAGCTAAAATTATTAAAATTTTAAAAATTTTTAAAATTTAATATTAAACAACTCTTGAACCAGCGATCTGTTTTGGATGATTTTACTACCAAAATGTTCGCCTCAATAAAACGAGTCTAAAATCGTCAAAATCCAATCACAGGATCCCAAGATCGTTATAGATTTGTATTGCTTTAATTATATTATTTTCGTATATATTAAAAATTATATATTATTAAAGGTATGGCGACTTAGGGAAGTTGGTAAGTTGTCATCTCCAAGTGGCAGATCTAAGGTTCAAATCTCACTGGTGACGCTTTGAAAAAATAGACCTGTGTTCAGTGTTTAAAATTTGATGTTCTCATGTTCTCATGAAAACACTAAATTTTTTTTAAGAACATTAATATTTAAAATAATGTTCTCTTATTTGAGAACATTTTGTACTGATAAAATATTCTCAAAATATTATTAGTATTAGTTTTTTTTTTACATATTTGAAGAAAAGATTTATAGTTGCAAAAAGTTAAATAAGTATATCACATGATTAATTCAACCAATTTAAATGTTCTAAGTACTATTAAAATCAAAAAGTCTTTGTTTATAACTTTACTTAAAAGTTCAAAATAGGTTTATACAATAAAAATATATACATATTTAAAAAATAAAATTCTTATAATGAGAACATTAAAAATTTTTTGAGAACATTAATACTTTAAATTTAGTTCATTTGAGAACATAATTTTGAATTTGAATTTTAAATACTGCCTGTATTACGGTAACTGTTTCCTGTCGATCGGTTGGGTATATTACTTGTAGTTCTTGGTTACCATCTCGAATAGGAGCTTTCAGACGAAGTTGTGTCTGGTGACACAGACAAATCCAAGGAACCGGGAAAATGGAAACCCATTTGAAAAGTCCAAGGTAGCAACGATCTTTGATAGTGCTACCAGAACCGGAATATCAGAAACCAGAGCTGGAGAACTGGAGATATGACCTTTGAAGGAGAGGGTCCACCAACCTGGCCGCCAGAGTCGTACCGAAGGAAAGGACCTATGTTCCGGAATTAGGTACTAGGGGAAGAAAAACCATAGTAGCACCTAATGCTATGTAGATCAACCCTTCCAGGCCAACTGGATTGAAAGTTTGGGGTATCTAGTGATGGACCGGTAGGAAAGTAATAGTGGGTACCGGGGTCGGTATGAACCTTACAAGGGCAGAAGTAGGTAACGCAAGTTACCGAAGTATAGGTAATACCTGTGTGGGACAGGGACTGCTCTACCAAGTGTACCGTGAGGATAAATTAGTCCTAAGGGGATATAGTTAGTAGTGTTCTGCAGACCCGATCTGAGATCCGGATCCGATCTGGATCCGTACTCGTCAGATCCCAAAAATCAAGGATCTGGATTCAGTCTGTCAGATTCGGATCCATATAAAGACCTGAAAAGATCCGAAAAGATCTGATCCTTCATATGTAAAGAGTTCTTCGGATCCAGTTGGATCCAGATCCGTATATTTAAACAATGATTCGAATCTATACTTGGACCCGATTTGAAATTTCGGATCAGATTTGAATCTTTAAAAATATCCGTCCGATCCGATCTGTGCAGAACACTAATAGTTAGCATCAGGAACTGTCTTCGACTGACTAATGTATCAGAGGGCTATGCTGGTGATAAAAGTAGGATTGACATGCGAAGCTTGGACCAGAGGGTTTAAATAGGCAATCCCTAGTTGGGTTGTAGGAGGACCCTGAAGAACTCTAATACATCTTAGATCTAAGTTTGTATAATTTTAGCAATTTTTAGTCAAATAGNAGAACTCTAATACATCTTAGATCTAAGTTTGTATAATTTTAGCAATTTTTAGTCAAATAGATGTATAAAATAGAGCAAAATTTGAAATTTTACTATATAAAAATGCAATGTTTAATGAATTTCTATCCAAAATTTCCTTTTTTAGAATCATCTGAGTTGTATCAGAGTTCTTCGGGGTCCTGTTGTAGGTATAGCAGCTAGTGTAGAACCTTCGGGCGGACTACTTCAATTAGACAACTAAAAGTTGTACGTGTGGCTAGTTGTACTCTCATTCAATGTAACTCAATTGTGGGGTGCCCAAAGAGGCGCCCTTGATCCACAGGCTTGATTAAATAAACTCTCACCCAGAGCAGGAACTTTGACATAAAAAAAAAATAATTAAAAATTATATATTATTAAAGATTTTATAAAATTGAATATTAAATAACTCTTGAACCAGTGATCCGATTTGGATAATTTTACTACCAAAATGCTCGTCTCAATGAGACGATTCCAATGAGCCTAAAATCGTCAAAATCCAATTACAGGATCCCAAGATCGTTATAGATTTGTATTGCTTTAATTATATTATTTTCGTATATATTAAAAATTATATATTATTAAAGATCTTATAAACTTTAATATTAAATAACTCTTGAACCAGTGATCCGATTTGGATGATTTTACTACCAAAATGCTCGTCTCAATGAGATGATTCTAATGAACCTAAAATCATTAAATTTTGATCACGGGATCCAGAGATCGTTATAGATTTGTATTATTTTTAATAGATTATATTAAAATAACACAAATCTATAACGATCTCTGGATCCCGTAATCAGAATTTAACGATTTTAGTTCATTAGAATCGTCTCATTGAGGCGAGCATTTTGGTAGTAAAATCATACAAATCGGATCACTGGTTCAAGAGTTATTTAATATTAAAGTTTATAAGATCTTTAATAATAATTTTTAATATATTTGAAAATAATATAATTAAAGCAATACAAATCTATAACGATCTTGGGATCCTGTGATTGGATTTTGACGATTTTAGGCTCATTGGAATCGTCTCATTGAGACGAGCATTTTGGTAGCAAAATCATCCAAATCGGATCACAGGTTCAAGAGTTATTTAATATTAAAGTTCAAAAATTTTTTAAATTTTTAATAATTTTAGCCAATCAAAAGTTATCTGCTATTAGGACCTGATAATTTTCTGACCCTCTCTCCTACCCTAAAATCAGATAATAAATGGCACTCCCCTAATGAAAAATATAATATAAAAATTTAATTTTTGCAAAATAAAGTTTTTTTTTGAATAATGTAATTTTTTTTTTTTAAAGAATATAATTTGTAATTTTTTTTTTAGAAAATGTAATTTTAGTTTTTTTTTTAAAGACTATAACATTTTTTTTAGAGAATATAATTTAGTTTTTTTTTTGAGAATATAATTTAGTTTTTTTTTTTTTTTTTTTTTTTTTTTTTTTTTTTTTTTTTTTTTTTTTTTTTTTTTTTTTTTTTTATTTTTTTTTTTTTTTTTT
>QKWP01000193.1:296152-316115 GCA_003550325.1 Gigaspora rosea | reverse complement strand
AATTTGAATTTTTAATAGTAATTTTTAAATCAAATCAAATATTTGTCAAATCAAATCAAATTTGGCCATATTTGAATTTGATCAAATCAAATATAGTCAAATTTGAATTTGAATTTGATCAAATATTTGATTCAAATATTTGAAGATCAAATCAAATTGTGGAACTCTAATACCCAAATATAAGCTCACATAGATTATTTAAGGTTTTTGCTTATCTGTTTGGAATTGACATCACAAGTAGATCATTAGTTGCGATGTAAACAATCAGAAATATTTTGGACCATTTTCAAAAATTTCTTACAAACTTTGTTATAAGGCAGTTTCTTATTGTTTCTGTTTTTTTTGTTAAACACTGTACATAATACTTGGATAGAGTTTTTATACAGTATTATATAATTTTTATATTATATATATTTTATTTTGTATTTGTCAAAATTAGTCTTTTTTTTGTCTTTCTTATCTTGTTTTTTTTTTTTGTTATTATATTTGGAATTTTGTTTAGATTTAGTAGTTTCTTTCTTTTATACTTCATTTATATTTTAATTTTATTTTTTTTTTATTTTTGTAATAGATTTTGAGTAAATCATTTTATCATTAAAGCTAGATAAGAAGGATTTAAAAAAAAAAAATAGTCTTGACAAGACTAATAACAGCCATTTAGTAAGTACAAGAAGAACTTATAGGAAGTTGTGAGCTTTGTATAAGAAGAACTAATTGTCATAGCAAATTGCATCTGAATACCTTAGTATCGAATGAGTTTTATTAGAAAAAGAAAAATTTTAGTTAGCAGCCCTGTAATTGAAGTATAGTAAATTACTAGTAACTGAAATAATGTAAATTTTTACTATCTTCTATAATAAATGCAGAATCACCAGGAAAAAAATAAAAAAGATAAGCTAAATTTTTTACTTTTGGCAAAATTTTAAAAAGTTTAAAAAAAAATAACAGATATATAGTGCGGAACACCTAAAGGCTTCCCAAACTTTAAAAGCTAATAGTATTTAATATAAAAATAATATCAAAAAAAATGGGCTGCTATTTGTAGTTTAACTAATTTACTACAACTTAGTGGCTCTAATTTTTTAAAATTTATTATATATTTTTAATATATGAATTTAAATGTGTACTATTTTTATATGATACGAAAAAAATTACCTCAAAATGGAACAAATCACATGTTTTGGCTCACTGCTATTGGTTAATTTTAAAATATGACTTCTTCTTCCCTAGAAAAAACAAAACTAGAATTATCTCAGTATATCTTCCATCTAATCATCATGAACTCTGCAGAAAAACTCAAAACCAAGTGTTTGAATGGTACCTTAATACCAAGACAAAAAACTGGCATACATTTATCCTTGGGGACTTAAACGCCAACCAGGATAGAGAAAAAATTTCACTTTATTTAGAAATCTAAATGCAGCACAGGCAGTTAGCCTACTTGACTTCTACAGTATAACCACCCCAACTTGGATTGGACCACATGCAACTAGCCAAATCGATAACAGTTGGTGTCATCATGAGATGATACTGGACCTTGACCCCCCACCATTACGGACGCCACTTACATTACAGGAAGTGATCACTATATAATAAAAACTACATGCTATTTAAATATTTTACCATCTCATAGCAGGACCCCGGACAATTCTATAGTAGGTAGTAGGGTAAAAAGTGGGTAGATTTTGGAACAAATTCACCTTAATTCTGGTCAAAACTAAAATTAATTTTTAATTTTGACCAGAATTAAGACGAGTTTGGCCCAAAAAATCTACTCACTTTTTACCCTCACCTCCATTATAATTGTCCAGAGTCCTCTCATAGTTCTAGGAACAAAAAGTGTAAATGTAGAATATTTCAATACAACAAAATGACACAACAAAATTGGGAGGAATATACAATGACATTAACTAACACCTTCGTCAAGAGCACTCCGTTAGTACAATCTGCTGACCAAGAACAACTAGACAAAAGCTGGAACTTCTGGGAAGCAATAGTCAAGCACGCCATCAATAAACATGTACCTTATACTTATTCCACTACAAAACAATTCTACACATTGTCATTAAAAGCAACCCATCTTCACACCGCTTTAAAGTTCATAAAGAAATGCCTCCAGATTCTAACCACTAATAATAACGGCCCAGTCAGCATCGTGAACCAATTAATAAACAAAATTACCAAATTAACAGAAATAGATATCACCCTACTAAGTGAGCCTTATACTGCAGAGCAATTAAACCTTTTAATTGCGGAATTAAAACAGCATAAACACACAATATAGGTTGCCCGCAACCAAGAAACTCAACAGCAACAATACAATCAAATTGAATTTTATATAAAGCGAAGGCATCAAGACTTTAGTAACAACACTAGTAGAATGCTAGATAGCATTCTGAAGAGACATAAAGATACCATTCGGGCAGACAAGATAATCCTAACGGATGAAGTTATAACAGACAAAGATGAAATACTTCGACATTTCTATACCCACTACAAACAATGGACCAAAAATAACCCACCAAATAACGAAGTAGATGAAAACTGAGCAGAAGCTTATGAACCTATTAAAACAATTGACCCAAATATATATAACCCACTATTAAAACCTATAGAAAATGAGGAGTTACTTAATACAATTAGACTAGCCCCACTTGAAAAAACAACGGGCCCCTCTGGCATTGCCAATGAAGCTCTCCAACACCTACTCCAAACTGCCATTGATAGACTAAAAAATATCCTCAATGATTGTTTACGGCTAAACAAAGTTCCTTAACACTAGACCAGGGCATATATATGGCCTATAGCAAAGAAACCCACTTATAACTACAACCTGTCAGAAACCAGACCAATCACACTAATTGATCACACACAAAAATTACTTACTAAAATCATCAACAATAGACTAACCACAATACTAATGCACTATGAAGTCTTATCACTATTTAACTTTGCAGAATTTCCACTACAGTCTACTCTACAACCTATCTCTAGACTAACTTATATCATTGAAGACGTAATTACAAATAAAAAAGAACTATGGGCATTATCTCAAAACATGTTGAAAGCCTTTAATTCCGTCTATATTAAAACTTTAGAAAGAGCGCTCCTTAGAATCAAAATCCCAACACAAATCATCGAGCTATTTATATATTTACTTTCCAATTGGACCAACAAAGTAATAACAAATCTAGGTTTCACCCAACCCTATGAAGTCAGAGCAGCATCGATCAAGAAGAAACATTCTCACTACTTCTATGGAAAATATACTATGATCCACTAATAACAGTAATACACAACCAATACAAAGGCTACACTGCGACTATACCAACGAACCTACATGGACGACTTACTCTAGATCGCCCAAATAAAAATGCCCTAGAACGCATTATATCGACTGCATTATTCTTCTATAAACTGAACAATATCAAAGTCAACCTGCTCAAATCAGTTCTGATCACAAATTCCATGGATGACAACCCAAAAATACTATTTGATAATACGGTCATATACACGAACAAAAAAAATGAACCTCTCAAGTACCTAGGAGCATAGTTCTCCCTAGAAAATA
This sequence comes from Gigaspora rosea, assembly GCA_003550325.1. Lineage (NCBI taxonomy): Eukaryota > Fungi > Glomeromycota > Glomeromycetes > Diversisporales > Gigasporaceae > Gigaspora > Gigaspora rosea. Next base: position 312,544 of record QKWP01000193.1, on the reverse strand, counting down.
ACCACAAGACTGTCTAGAAACTAATCATGGCAGAAACCAAAACTAATCTAAAGAAACTGCAATTTGCAAAAATAACTGAAAAACAGGCTGTTTATGTAATTAACAGCATCATCATACCCCGATTCCAATATAGAATTCAAGCCTCTTACCTCAACCCAGCACAACTCACTAATTTAACAAAAAGATATATTAATCTAATCAAATATAAAGGAAAATTGGCTCATGGAATATCCAATTCCTTCATTCTCTGCCCTGACATATACGCATTAAACAGCATGCAACAGGCGCAACAATTCACACTTATTACATCACTTTTAAGAAACCTAAACGATCCAGATTTCGACGCTTCTTTTTTTAAACTAAGACTTCAACAATTGTAGGATTCCGCAAATACTGATTCTTCCATCCTAGAACAACCCACTCTCCTTTCCACGACACAACACAATACCCATACAGGCCGGGCAATATCTGAGTGCCACAACCTTGGTGTACAGATGACAAGACCTCTATTAATTTGGCCTATTCCAACCAAACTAAAAGGCACATCTATCAATAATGTCCTTATCTATCACCAGTGTCTGAAATTGGGTTGCAAAGTCTGTGGACCACAACAAATTTTAAATTTTTGCAACCAAAATCTGAAGTGCATGTGCAAATTCCGCACATAAATTTGCAAATTTTACTTATAAATTTTGATTAAATGCTTATATGCGCAACTAAATTTTTATAAATTCTTATAATCCGCAACTATTTTTTTTATTTAGTTGCAGTCCACAACTAATTTAAAAATTGAATTTCAGATACTGTCTATCACTTCCTAGGGAATAAGATTAAACAAAAATTGAACCTACATGCAATTACTTGTATCGAACAATTCCTAACTCATGATAATACACAATTTTTAAACTAGAAAGAATTTCATCACAATATAAGAAAAATCCCAAAGGGCAAGACCCCAAGATGGATCTCTCAGATACAAGAAATCATTAGAGACCAAACTAATCCTACGCAAATATTAGTGTGCCCCAATCCCTTTATATGTCAGAAATGGACCCCTTTCGAATACTCTTGGATCATTACAAGTCAAAGGAAAGCAAAAATATTTAACCTCCACAACCTACCAACTCACGCTTGATACTTCAAAATCCTAAACCCTACAACATATGAAATCCCTCCATGTCCAGGTTGCAAAGACAAGGGCATAAAAATTAACAGTGTTCGCTGCTACCTACATATAGACAACAAAACTTACTATAACCTCCAAGTGGATAGTAAATGTCATATACACACAAATATGCAAGAAATCAAACTCGCACTTAATAACAATAGAACTGTACCCCTTACAAAAAATAAAAGCTCCACTATCCCAAGTTCAATACTGTCACGACCCTTAACTGCATTTAACAACCCACTGATTTTGCTCTACGAACAATTAAAAAGACAAAACTACTGGAAATGGACAATAAATATACAAATCACTACTTCTAAGATAGACATCACTAATCTTGGTAAAAGAACTATCGCAATCGGACAAATCGACAATGACCAACCCATAGCCAGTTATCTCTTAATGCATTAGATAGGTGCAGGCAAATTTGCCTGCAAAAAGTTATGTATATATAGGTTTAAAAAATTTTTTATAAAACTTTATGTAATATTTCAATATAATATTTATTAAGGTCGAATGTTATTTTTAAACTATAAATTATAAACATTAATTATACTTTATAAAAATTTAGCATAATTTAAAATTGACCTATTTTTATAAAGTAAAATTAAATAATTAAGTTATTAATATTAAAATTTTTTTTAAATATGTTCGAACCCTTAAAATATTACTAAATCTTTACCTTAAGTATTAATCCATATAAAAAAATTATATTTATTTAATATATATATTTAAAATACATATGTACGTGTGTATACATGTACGTACGTGCAATATGTATATATAAGATATATACAACAACAATGTATTTGTATTACTTCTACGCCCTTTCCTCCTTCCTCTAGCCTTTTCTTTATTAATTTGTTTTTTATTATCTAGAATAATCGCATTGGTTTTATTGGTTAATTCTTCCATATCAGCATCACTATCATAGTTGCTATCTTCAAAAATCTCATCTAGTAAAGAAGCTTCTTGTGTACATGAAAAAAATGAAAATCGTTAGGATCCAACAAATCAGCAGGTAATTCTTCATTGCTTTGCATTATAACAAACTAAAGAACAAATATTCACTTAAAGCGAGCCTGAATTCAATTTAAATTAATAAATGTTTTTTTTAATTTATTTATTTCTAATTTATTTCCAACTGGCGTTTTTAATTCAAGTATTAAATTGGTGTATATATTTTATCATTATAATTTCAGATATTTATAAATATTTATAATGCTCAAGTCAATTTAAACAGTATTGTCTCGCTTTGAATTGACAAGAACACTAACATTTGTTGTAAAATATTAAAATTTTAAAGGTGTACGTATGTTTTTTTTAAAAAAATCGATTGTCGCAATTAACAAATAATAATCCCAAAAATCGCTTTTAAAAAGTTTAAAGCAAACAACCCTTTTGTAAAACAATAGCGTGAGAATAATAAAATTTTAAAAAAAGGCACTAAACTTTATTTAAATAATTTATAATAATTTTTTAAGTTCGATCAACATAATGTGTGGCGCAGTAATGCGTGATAGGCATAAATTCGAGTTAGTGTTAATCACCAGTAATGTAATTAATACAATTGACGTTTTACTACAATGTTAATGAAGTCTAACCAAATAAATTAAGGTACCTTTTAGGAGGACCTCTCTTATCTCATTTTTTATCAATTACATTAAAATTAGATTTTGCAGGCAAATTTGCCTGCATGACGTATTAAGAGATAATAAGAATTGGCCTTCAAAAATGAACACAGCAAGCTTCCTATTCGCATTCTTGTTAACAACTACAAAAAAATATACAACAGTTAATTTGAATACCAACTGCGCAATTCTCTATCATATAATTCAACAATTAATCCTTCTTCAACCTGGTGAACATCATAAACTAAACAACCACCTCTACTACCTTACCATAAGAATATTAGATGCCCTAATGATGGACAAAAAAATCAGCACTACCCTACATAAGAAAATGAATATTACAAATCATACTGACCCTTTCTCATTAGATCTATCCCCAAACTTACATATATAATAGATATACACCCCAAATCCATGGTATTATTTGCACAACACTGCTTCGCACTAATATAAAATATATACACAAGACTACCAAACTACTTTTCTGGTATAATTAACAAAGACTGGTACTCTGGAATACACAAATTAACAATATAGATTGGGACGCAACAATACAATACCTCTCATATAATAACCGTCCAAAAGCACTTTACACAGATCTGGCGTGTTCTAATTTGAAAAACTTTAAAGTGAAACTGTTAGCCGAGGAGCTACCAACTCATCTAATCCTACATTTCTGCCACCCAACCAAACACCCTAACCACTTATGCCCTCGATACTATGCCGAATCAGAAGATATTTCACATATAATCACTTGCACTACAAATCACCATAACCCCCGCACAAGAATAAAATGAATAATATTAGAATTTGCTAACAAAATTCAACAGCCACTAACACAACTCAATTTATTCATAGATAACTTCCTAGACTTATATACCAAAAAGAAACTTCCCTTTGGTATAATTACAAATATATCACAAGCCCCATTTACGTCACCAAAACTGCAAACTAAACACGCTCTTGTGATACACCATGCTATTATAGAATATATATACAAAGACTTATGGTTACATTCAAGACAATCAACTAATTCAACAGGAATGCCTAATCCTACACCAATACCAACCCCTCGATTACTCCCAACAACCCTCTCTTACCTACCTATATCAACCAAAAATCAATTAAATATATTACATCTAACAATACATCACTACAATTTTTACTTGCAGCCTAGAGGTCTACAACCATTCTAGCAAAGAATAGGTCGAGAGTAAATCTAGCTTTTACCTTATATTCCCTAGTATAGTACTTTTATATATGTAATTATTATATGTATACAATTTGCTGAATTAATAAAGGATATAGAGGATAGACCTCTCTTTAAAAAAAAAAAAAATTTTAAATTGTGTTACCTATTTTATGATGCAATATGATTGGGCAATATGAATTTATAAATTTTATACTTTTATGTTACACTATACAAGATCATATAATTTGTGTAATACAAATATATATATAGGTTATACAAAAGTTCATTGCACTGTTTTCGCAAAAATAATTTTTGGTTATATGCTGCTAATGTTATATAATGTTATACAAATCCTGTTTTGGTTACTTCTTAGATTTGAACCCAAATTGGGTTCATTTAAACCAGATCAGATTTATTTGAACCAAAATCAGATTTATTTGAACTTAATTGAACCAAAATAAGGAACATTTGAACCAGATCAGATTTATTTGAACCAAAATTAGATTTATTTGAACCAAAAATGTGTTTATTTAATTTAATAAAAATAAGATTTAAACCAAAAATAAGTTTATTTGAACCAAAAAGAACCAAGGGTAGGCTTATTTAAACCAAGCCCAGATTTATTTGAACCAAGCCCAGGTTTATTTGAACCAAACCTGAATTTATTTGAACCAGAAAAGAGTTTATTTAAACCAATGGTAGACTTATTTGAACCAAACACAGGTTTATTTGAACCAAGACCAGGTTTATTTAAACCAAGTCTGGGTTTATTTAACCAATTCTGGGTTTATTTAAACCAATCCCGGTTTATTTAATATTATTCAGAAAAAAAGCATGTTATAAATCTAATATTTATAAATATTTTATTATATAGGATTAATTAATTTGTAACCTATAGTTACAAAATAAATTTATAACCGTAAATACTAAGATCAGGTGTAACGTGACTATCAAGCCAAATTTTTTATAAAAATAAAACCGTGTGATTAAGGTTAGGATTAGAATGAGACTTGGTATAAGGCTTTTGGGTTTAAAAAGGCTTTAGTTACATTAAAATTTAGCAAGTAATTTTTTTTGTTAGAAACCGAAAAGTAGTTTCATATGTGAAATTTTGATTTAGAAGCAATTTTTGGCAAAACAAACATTTGTTTTGACTTTTTTAACTATGTAATATTACACCTGATCTTAGAATTTGATTGGCTTGTTGGAATGAATTATAGTAACTACAGTTACAAATTAATTAATCCTTTATTATATATTTATATTTATTTATTTTTTTTTTTTTAACCCTTCAGCTCTATGGCTGTTGGGGCGCGTATGGCGCTCATTTATTAAGGTCCTTGTTATTTTTGTATATTAAGGTCGTACAATTTTCAAATTACATTTCTATATTGTTACATATTTTGTGACTAGTTATACCACCTAATTCTGTACTCAGTTACCCAGATATTACTCATTTTGGTTACCCAATCCGCTGATGGTGTCTTCAGATTTCCAACTTCTTCCGGAACCTCAAGTCGTCCGTACTGACCAGGGCATGGAGAAGATAAGATCATCTCAATACTTCCTTCCTTTAGCCTTCCAAAGTTTCAGCTTCCAACTTCAACCAAGACCTCAAGTCATTCGTACCGACCGGGGCAGGGGGATAGGTCCTCGGTACCTTCTTCCTTCGGCCTTCCAAAGTTTTTGTTTCCTTCCGTTTCAGGTTAGGACTGAGCCCATCCTGAGTTCATCTGAGATCTTTTTCCTTATCAGGTTAGTGCAACTTTGCCACTTATTTTTATCATGTTACCATTCAACCAGAATCCCACCGAAAGTATACATTTATCCTTATTTCCACTAGTAGTATCCAATATTTTCAAAATTTTGGCAGTACAAACACACTGATGTGGTTAAATAAACCAAGCGCGGTCCTAGCATCCTAGTTTAGCTCTTCTTCTCGTGATCGCATATAGTTTTCCATGTCTGCTAGTGGGGATTGAACCGGCGACCTTACGTTTGGCGACCTGAGAGCATAACCACTTACACTATCAGCCCACAGGTCATTTATATTTATTTTAAAAAATAATTTATATATCGCATATGCGATGTTGTTATAATGTAAAATCAAAACAATTAAATAGCCTGTTTTTTCAATGGTTAGGGTTAGAGTAGGACCCCGAAGAACTTTAAATACAACTCAGATGATCTAAAAAAAAGAAAATTTGCATAGAAATTCATCAAACATAACATTTTTATATAGTAAATTTTCAAAATCTGCTCTGTTTTATACATCTATTTGGCTAAAATACTGCTAAAATTATACAAACTTAGATCTGAGTTGTATCAGAGTTCTTCGAGGTCCTGTTAGAGTGAGGTATAGATTATATATATGTACAAGTAAAAGGTTTTATAGTAAAATTTTGCAAGGAAGTTTTTTTGTTAGAATCCTTAAAAGTAGTTTCATATACTCAATTTTAAGTTATAGACAATTTTTGACAAAATGAACATTTTTGATTATGTAACGTTACATTTGATCTTGAAATTTGATTGGAAGAGCGATATATAAGGCGCATCACATGAGGCGATGAATAAATTTACTCTTATTTTAAGAGTAGAGAGTACTATTTTAAAATTATATATAAACTTAATGGTAAATTTTTTATATTTAATTTATGAAAAATTATAATAAATAAACTAATCATATTTTAAGCCAAGTTTGTAGAGCAGGTTTTTCTGATTCTAATAATAGTAAAATCATTAAAATTGGTCAAAAACTCAGTAAGATTGGGTATTAAAATTTAGTAATAAAACTAACTTATAAATTTACGTAAATTGACCAATCAGCATTAGCAATTTTGTGCAATCCAGAAAATTTTTGGCCAACCCAGAAAAACTTTATGATATATACAGGTATATTTTTTAAAATATAATAATAGTTCAAAATTTTACCATAATAGATAAATTGTTTTATTTATATTTTGTAAAATTTTAATAAAAATTAGTTGTAATTTAAAAAAGTTTTATTAGTAGCATATGTTAATTTTATATAAAATTTCAAAATACCATATAAAAACTATATAAAAATGATCTATGTATCCTCTACCCTTAAAATTATATTTAAAAATTTTATAAGTTTATTTCTGTACATTATTGCACAGGTTTATAGCTAGTTCATTTATAAAAATTTTATGATTGTACTAATTCGAAAATAGTGATGATAATAATAGTGCTTGCTTTAGTGAGCATAACAATTTAAGATCTGCTTCTATTATAAAATAGCAAGCTATTAAAGTTACCAAAGGCCTGTATAAAAGAGAATGTTTGTAAATACATATGAGGGTAAGTCAGTAGAAAAGGAACAAATTATTTTTAGTAAATTTTTTTAATTTTTAAATTAAAATATTTTGACAACTATTTAATCAAATTTGCTAAAAAATTTTTTATTTTAATCTTAAAATTACCGTAAACTGCCGTATAAACGACCCCCCCACATATCAGACCCCCTATGAATTAGACCCGGGTCTATAGTATGGGGTCAATTTTTGGTAAAATGTAAAAGACCCGGGCATACAAATAGGAATAAATATTTAGAAGACCCGGGTATGATACTGTGTTCAGGTATATAAATAAAATAAACCAATCAGAATTATTATAACAATAAAAAACTTTTCGCGCTTAACATTACACGGATCCACATATTATATGTATCAGTTTTTTTTTTTTTTTATTACGTTTATATTATTATTAATCTACCTTTTTATATATGTAGGGTGTATTTTTTTTGGTGTGCCGATCTTTCTTTCGCTTGTCGTCGCTTGTAGATGTCCATCGTAGGAGTTGTTGCTTGTAGATGTCGTACTCGTAGGCAGTGTTGTACATGGGACAGTTGGGACATACGTTGGGACATTTTGGGACATTCTGGGACAATTTTATAAATTGAAATTACTTAAATTTTATTAAGATAATCTAATTAAATTTTTTTAAAAATGTGTTCAGCACCTAAAAAAATATATAATTATATATTTTTTTAAATTAATTTATTAATTATTAAGGCTTGGAACATAGTTGGGACACTTGGGATGCTGGGACGTTGGGACATGGCAAAAAAAGGCTGGGACAGTGAAAATGTACAACACTGCTCGTAGGTGTCATAAGTGTCATCGTCGTAGGTAGTTGCTTGTATGCGTTGTCGTTTTGTATCCGTCTTCCTAACAATCTTCTTTACGAATTTAATTAATAATCAAACCTACAGATGTTCCTGATATTGAGCCAACAATTACTTACAGAGATCATACAGCAGCCGTAAATTCAGGTGGTCATTGCTTCAGAACAGTAAAATGTTATTTGACTAGTATAGATTCTACACTTCGTGTATGGGACCTGCCACCACCAAAACGAGACACTTACGGACCCGTTGGTAATTATAGTTATATATATGTACACATTATTGACATTGTATTTTTTTAAGAAAATTTCTCTTATCAGAACTTAATTCTTATTTATAGATTCACCGTTAAACTTGACCACTTACATGGGTCATATGGATACTGTATGGGATTTTAGATTGTTCCCTATTCGTACCGTAAATTAAATACTAGCTTTTAGCATCCGCAAAATTTGGAATACGGAGGCGGTAGCAACGGCGAACTACCAGTAATGGAGGTATATTGATGTTTATTATCTTAATTTTTAGTTTTATATTTCGGGACCTTGAAAATTAACAAGTCCAAAAAACTTAAGTTTACTGTTATGATTTTTTTTAAGCAATCACGCGAAGGACCAGATTGACTATGAGTACAAGGTTCTGTTACAAAGGACAAATTATTATATAACAGATAAAGTATAATTTATGGATTCGTAATTACCGTATTAGATTTCCAGTGTGATAAAGTTGCATTTTTCTCGAGAACAGGATAAATGGAAAAATTATTGGCATTGCTATTATTTTATTACCCACGTCAATTTGTACGCAACCCTTATCATGAGCAAATAAAACACTGATATCACCACAACTGTTATAAATAGCAAATTCTGGACCTTTGACACGGCTCAAAATAGAATTTGGGATTGTTTATATCATGCGTATTTATTTATTTCTTAATGTCCCTAAATAATCGGATTAATTTCTAAATGATCTATTTAATTCGCAAGCGAATTACATACAGTAATTACTCTATTGTTTAAGGACATGAAATCCATTGTACAGTAAATTGTCCCACGATTATTATTCCTATTTAAAAGCCGCAAGTTATTCTTCATATTTGTTCACTATGCAATAAATTGAGTGGATGAGAAGGGTTTTTCTTAATCCCACATAAAAACGTATTCAGAAATTTTATCATCATAATATGAATCTTCGTTGCTTTCTTGATTATTCGAATTCTCGTCACTTTCTTGGTTATTCGAATTAAATTGCTCGTCTAACTCGTCTAACTCGTCTAAGTTTAAATAATTTAACATTTTTTCAATTTTTTTTTCTAAAAAAAAATTTTTTTACTTTACCTTCATTCCAATTATCTTCATCCTCTTCCCGAATATTATAATTTTCATTTTCATGCTCATTCTCGTCTTCACTATCATTATTTTCGCCATCGCTATCATATTCACTTCTTTCATCCGAGCTACTATAATCGTCACTATTATTGCCCTGAGTTAAATCGACAGCATCATTATTTTCGCTTGAATTATTAAAATATATATGATTACCACCCTCATTTCGATGTTCTGGATCAGCAACCCAATTATAATTAAACAAAATATCCTCTTCGGATCCATCTTGAGCAGTAGATACGCCACAACACTTGAATGACTGTTTGATAAGATTGGGGTCAACATGGTCCCATGCCTCTTTTATCCATCTGGCTACTAAATTATAAGCAGGGCGTTGAATACGACCTGCAGGTGTCAATTTTTTAATTTCCTCTCCCATCCAATTAAGATAGTGCTTACGATACTTCAAAAAAAAAGTATTGTTACAGTTAATTTAAAAATTAGCCGTAATAATGATTATGTAATTTAAATATTCTATTTTTATTTATTTAAATAAATTTGCATTTTTTAATTAAAAAAAAATTACTTTACCTCCTCTTTAAAAGATTTATTGATATATACGTCCAATGGTTGCAATTTTTTAGTAAGTCCGCCTGGAATAATTGCAATATTAGTATTTTTTTCTTTAAATCGATTTTTAACCGGATCTGTAAGATGGCCACGGAATCCATCGAGAACAAGTAATGAACGAGGATCAACAGATAAAGGAGCCCGACGTTTCCAGATATTTTCAATCCAAAAAAGCATTTCATTTGAATTCATATATCCTTCTGGATTGGTTCGTACAACAATACCTGGTGGAAATATTTGCCGTGGTACCTTCACTAATTTGAAAATTATCATAGGGGGCAATTTGGTGCCATCAGCTAAGCAACTTAAAACAACCGTAAAATTAGATTTCTCGTATCCAGTTGTACGAATTCCAACTGTATGAGCACCAGTTTCTTCAAGCGTATAGTTACTTGGCATGTCAAATGCTAATGGAGTCTCATCCATATTTCCGATGAGAGAAAATGGATAATTATAAAGCATTCGATGATATAATACATTACTCAAAAATGCATCACGTAAAGGTTCCAGATCTTCTGGTAATTTTTGTGCTACAGTAGTACGACGCCTATTGCTTAAATTATTTCGGCGCATAAAACCTTCGATCCATCTATCACTCCATTTGCACTCATTGATTGTAGGGTAAAGTGAAGTAAAACGGGGTTGTCTTGCAAGTTGTTTTGCTTTGGTTTTAGTCATATTTCGGGATACAAGTTTTTGGTTTGAACGTAAAGATTTAATCCAAGCTAAAAGTTCAACTTCTAAAAGTGGGTATTTGGGGCGAGCACCAACATTTAGCCGTTTAATAATAGGTGAAGCACTTTTAAATTTTTTTTTTTTTTTTTATCCATTCACGCAACTGGTTTCTTGATATATTAAATTTTCGAGCAGTACTATGCTTGCTAGCCGTGGGATTTTTTTCATAGTATGTAATGATTGCTAATTTCTCTCGCATATTCCAACTTTTTTTTTTTTTTTGGTAATTTTTGCTTGTTTTGGAGTTTTATTTTTATGCCGTCCCATTTTACTTAAATATATATGTATGTATTAATTTATAATTTTACTTGTATTCAAAAAGAAAATAAGAAATCTTACTTTCGTATTTTGGTAAAAAACTTGATCTATCCAGGATAAGACAAGAATGTTAACCGCGATTAAAAAATTTTTTTTTATATATCGCGAATAAAATAATCATGCACATGTATTTTATATTAATAAGTCAATTAAATTATAAGTTTGACCTCATGATCGGATACTATCATTATCCGTGTAATTTCCAACAATTCTCACAATGTTAGTTATTATTCTCCCTCCTTTTTTTTTTTTTTTTTTTTTTTTTTTTAATTATAGTTCGTGATTTTTTTAAACATTTTATGATTACCAAGGGAACTTAAATTCGAAATGCGCACATTATAATTAATATGACAATGAAGTAAGATATCTATAATGTGGAGCAACAAAAGGTGGTAAGTATAAATATGGATACTGATAATTGCACGAAATAATTTCAACTTAAGCACGCAACCTATAGTCAAATAATTTTCATTCCCGGTGGGCTTTTGCTAGTGCTATATTTCTTAATAATCGTAATAGCATAGTATATAGCTAATAGTTAACTAGGTTCGTAGCTTTTTTTGAAAGTTTTTTTTTTCGAAGTAGTTACTCAAGCAGCTAATATATTGAAACTTGCATTTGAGACGACGTATGCACTTTCAAGACCAAAGTGAAGAGATCCGAAATTTAAAACTTGTATAATATGAGGGAATTTAATTTACTATAAGGATGGTGTATGAAATATAAATAAAAAAAAAAAAGTATTGTATAGTAATCAAAATTCGTTGAGAGTAATAATTCTTATGACTAAACTTGGATTCTGTTGTGCATATTTGTGTAGTCATAGATACGAAGGTTTAGAGGTTTAATTCTTTTTTTAATACTGTAATACAAGTACAGTAAAAATTTTTTTTTTTTTGTTAGAGCATTATAATAATTAGATATATTAAATAAGATCAATAAATTAAAGTAAATAGATTATAGGAAAATGTGAGTGAAAATTAAATTAGGTAAATTAAAGTAAATGGGTTATAGCGAATAGTAAGTAAAAATTAAATTAGATAAAAAAGAAAATTATATAATAAAGTTATACTTTTTATTTATTTCAAAATTACAATTTAAATATGAATTATATTTTATTATTTAATATTTTAATAATTGTTAATTTAAAGATTAGAAAATGAATATCGATTACATAAATTAAAAAAAATTCATCAATGCTAAAAAAACTTTTATTTATATATTTAATTTATAATATTTAATACCGTAAAAAGCATTAAAAAGTCACCTCTTTTATAAATTTATCTGGATAATCTATGTATTTGTAAGATCCATTTCGTCTAAATTTACACAAATATACCGTTGCAAATCTACTCCTCCTTAGCTCTCTAACGTCTGTTTGTTTGCTTTTCATGTTTGTCATTTACTGTGCTACGACAAATTCTTCAATTAAAATCGTGTTTATAAAGACTTGTGAGAGCTATGTTACTTACATAATGCACTATGGCATTGGCATTGCACAATTACGGCAAAAAATATGGTATGTGCGGTTTGTAAAACTATTCTACTACTAAAAGGTTATATTTACACGCAATATATAACTAAAACCTTTATATAAATTTCCATATATAAATTTTCCAGTTATCAGACCCGTACCCATACAAGAGACCCGGGGGTCTATTAATAGGTTTTAAAATGGGTAAAATGTAACAGACCCGGGTCGTTTATACGGCAGTTTACGGTATATAGAATTAAAATAAAAAAAATATTTATTAAATTTATTAAGATTATTGTTAAGATATTTAAGCTTAAAGTCAAGAAATCTTTTACTTAGAAAAAATTTGTCCCTTTTCTACTAACTCACTTCTATATATTAAAAAAACTTAAAAAAAACGAAATTATTCCATATTGCTAATTTTTTTTCTTTTGTTTTTTTTTAGATTGTATCATCTGAAGTTTTGTTGAATAGACTTGAAAAATAAAAAATGGATTATGGTATGACAATTAATACACTAAAGAGTTTATAATCTTTTATATTCTAAATTAAACTTATAAGACCATTATTAACAATTAGAATGTATTTATTATTTTGTTAACAAAAGCGAAGAAGAAAGCACAGAAATAACTGCCATGAATTAAAGTTCTATCATGAATGAAAGTGCTGAAATAATTACTAAAAATGTTGAAATTACAGTTAATGAAAATTCTAAAATTACTTCTAATAATAAAAAATGTAAAACAACCAATATACAATTATAGATTTTTAAAAAAGGCTATTTTACTAAAGTTGATAATTTAGAAAAAAAATAAAAGTTCATGTTTTGTAATATTATAATTATTAATTTATAAATTAGTTTATTTATAAAATATATAATTTGTTACATCAGCAAAAAAAAAAAGCCATAAACTTGCATAAGTTTTTATGCAAGGGTAAATTTACGAAAAATTTACAATTAGTTCAGAGGATTACATAGGCGTAATAATTATAAAATTTATACTAGAGTAACTTTAAAAAATTACAAAGGTGTAATAATTATGAACATTTACGGCATAGTAAATTCGAAATATAATGAAAATATTACGAACAATAAATATTGAAAACTTGCGAAAACTGGTACAAACTTGTATAAATTAATGAGATATTATGATCAATTAATAATAATATTTACATATCATGCTTTTTGCAAATTTTTAAACATTTTACAGGTTTTTGCAAGTTTTTGCAAGTTTTTATAAAATTATATATATTTTTTTATATATTATATTTTAAATTTTTAATCAATATTGTATATTTTATTATATATTATTATATATTCTTTAAAAAAAATAAAAAAAATGATAAAAAAAAAATAAAACCAAAAAAAAATTGAAACCAAAAAAAATATTGTAATATTTTAAACATTTTTGCACTTCATCGCATCTAATTTCATAAAAATACTAGCCCAATATACTTATTTTTCTTACCCTGCAGTTAGCTATTATTTCCTTTTTTTTGTTTTACCTATCATATTTGCTCATATTTGCTACTTTTTGCAAAGTGCTAGAGAAGTTAGAGTTGGTGTTTTTTTAAAGTGCCGTAAAAGTTAAGTTGTTTTTTGCAAAGTTTTGAAGTAAGTCAGAAATAAATAAAATAAAATAAAATAAAAAAATAAATAAAAAAAACAAACAAAAAACAAAACTATAAGCAAATAAATAAAAAAATAAACAAAGCCCCAAATCTCAATTTCTCTAAAGTAAGAGTTAATGTTCTTGCAATTCAGAAATCATCAAAGGTTTTCGCAAAATGCTGAAATAAATAAAAAAATAAAAATTAAAGAAATAAGTAAAAAGAAAACAAACAAAAAAAACAAAAATATAAGCAAACTGAATAAAAAAAATAAAACCCCAAATCTCTATTTTTTTGAAGTAAAGTTCATAACAAAAATTGCTGAAATCAAGTTTATATATTTTTGCAAAGTTTCATAAAAGTCTAGGTTTGCTTGCAAAGTGTCGAAAAAGCCTAGGTTATTTTTCTTGCAAAGTGCCAGAATAAAATAATTAATAAAAAAAAATATAAAAAAACAACAGTAATTATAAATCAAACCAGTAGTATTAAACACCAGTATGCAGTGTAACATAAAGATCAATATTAAAAAAATAAACAAAAAAAAATAAACAAAAGCTAAAGTTGATATATGTTAAGTAGAGCAATAGTTAGGGTTAGGGTGAGGCATAGTATATAGTAAAATTTCGCAAAGGGGTTTTTTTTTTAAAAAGAAAAAGTGGTTTCATAGATAAAATTTTGAGTTAGAAGGTATTTTTTAAAAAAAAAGCAAAACAACAAAAATTTTATGTCACACCTGATCTTTACGTTACACTGCATTTAAAAAATTTGATTGGTGAAAATCATTGTGGTGTTGAGCACCAGTGGTGTGATTTAGTAAACCCGAAAAACAAAAACAAAAACAAAAAGACCAAAAAACAGTAAATGAAAAAATAAATAAAGCACTAACTAAATTTTTATTTCTTTAAAAAAGCATTTTTAGAAATTTAGAAATTGTTTGGTGAAATCAGTTGTGTGTTCTTGCAAAGTGTTAGAAGGCTGAGTTGGCTTGCACAAAGTGTCGAAATGTCGCTGGATTTTTTGCAAAGTGCCAAAAAGTTAGAGTTGGTATTTTTTGTAGAAATAAAATAAAAAAAAATTAAAAAATAATGTATAAAAGAAAAAAATTAAAAAACAAAATGAAACTAAAAAAAATAAAACAAAACTAAAAAAAAAACAAACTGAAAACTAATAAACAATGTAAAATTGATAAAAAATCTAAATTATAAACAAAAAAAAAAATAAACAAAGATCTAATTTGATTTTGTAATACAATCATCGAAATATTTCGAAAATATTAGTCAAACGTGCCCTTGGTATGATCCAGACTACAGATCTACTGATTTAGCTTGGTTTCCCAGTTCTAAAATATTTTAAAAGTATTCGAAATATTTCAAAAATATTAGATCTAAAATATTTTAAAATATATTTTACTTATCTTATAGTACACAAGGTTTTTTGAAATATTTTGCAATTTTTTTATGCACTATAAGAAAATCATAAACTTACATAAAAATTTTACATAAGTTTACGATTTTTTTTTATGTACCATAAAAAAATTGTAAATTTACATAAAAGTTTTATATAAGTTTATGATTTTTTTATAGTGTGTAAAAAAATCATAAAATTACATAAAATTTTTATATAAATTTACGATTTTCTTATATGCTATAAGACTTGTACAGTTTTACACTAAATTTTACATAAGTTTATGATTTTTTTATATACTGTAAAAACTTTCAAAAGTTTATGCATATATATTTTTGTAATGAAAGCTCCCAATATAATTCAGACTACAGATCTATGATCTGAGCAACTCAGTTCCAAGTTATTATAACACAGATATAAATTTTTTAAAAATTGTTTTTAGTAAAATTCAAACTGACTTTTTGTTATATTTGCTTAGGAGATAACAACAACCTAACTACACTATTGTCATATTTTATAAAATTATATAAAGTTTATTTTTTAAAGTACTTAGTATTTAATAAAAATATTTATTTTAAAATTAATCTATTTTATTAAATAAATTAAAAATTTGGCTACTTTAATTTTGGTCAAAATTATTAATTAAAAATATACTATATCTATTTTTTTTTCTCTTTCTTTTTTTTTCTCTTTTTTCTTTTTTTTTCTTTTTTTTTTTTTTTTTTTTTTTTTTTTTTTCTTTTTAATATTTCGAATT
>QKWP01000193.1:257027-271563 GCA_003550325.1 Gigaspora rosea | reverse complement strand
GAGATGATGATATGGGTTCTGAGATATTTGGTGCAATGTCTTCTACAGCGCTCACCGTATGCCCGGCTTGCACGGCTCCGCAAGATTCAGAAGTTCTCAGCTTAAGCGTTAGAGGACCGTCATAATCTAAATCTTCCGGGTAAATAGGCTTTACCACCTGCCTACTTACATCATTTTCTTCACTAACTACTAAGGATGTATCTTTTAGTGAAGTGGTGGCTGCATCTATGGGGCAAAAAAAAACTTTTTATTAGCCCTAAAACTGATTTCTAATATATTGTTTATATATTTGTTTATCCTCAATTCCAAATATGGTAATAATATAGCTATAGTGCCGATCTTATCCAGATTGGTAATTAAAAAATTTATATAACATTTTTTTAGATAATAACAATAACACCCGGGTGCCGGGTGCCCTTGGGTCTTGAAATGTAACGAGAACCAATTAATTTTATTTGCATGGCCTTAGCTATATACTAAAATTAAACATTTTTGTTTTATAATATAAACCCTCTTTTTTTATTAAAATAACCTGCTTTGGGCCTCTAAATAAATGTATTTAGCATATAATTTTATTTATATTAAAGTTGAAATATATTTTCTTGGACCTTTTACTAGGTAAAAAATAGTATTAAAATTAGAAAAAATTTTTTCTTCTAAAAAAAATTTTTTTTTTAACCTTTTCTCATTTTTTATTTAGTAAAAAATTTGTAAAAATGTATTTCAACTTTAATATAAGTAGAATTATATACTGAACACATTTACTTAAAGGCCCAAAGTAGTTATTTTGATAAAAGAACTAATTTATATTACAAATTAAAAATTTTTAGCTTTAGTATATAGTTAACTTATTTTTTTGTTAAGATAATCTATATTTTGCTACTAAGTTAAGTTGTTTAAAGCATAATTTTATATATAATTGCTGTTTTAAAATTAGTAAATATTGTTTTTAACAAAATTATATTTTGAAATTGTACAAAATTAACAAAATTTTAACTTGTTTTTTTAAGTTTAATTTTTTTTTCTTGTTATATTGTAATATAGTAACTTTTAGAAAAGAAATTATATCACTTAACTTAATATATAAGAGGATAAAGAATATGTAAATAAAGAGAATATAACCAAAAGAATAAAAAAACAGAATATAAAAACAATAGATTTATAGTCAAAGAATAATATTTGTTTATTAAGTATAATATTTTTAAGTATAATATTTTTAAGTATAAATATATTTAAAAAAAGAAAAAAGTAAAGAAAAAATCTGCTTTGCTTTAGAGAAAAAGGCAGAGATTAAATATCTGTAAAAACTTGGAATTTTTACTATAAAGAGATATAATAATAAGTTAAATAATGAGTTATAATAATAAGTTATAATAAAAAAACTCTTTTTTGTAGATTTGAAAATTATAAGAAAACAAACAAATACATATTGACAAAGAGTTTAATGTAAATACATAATATAACCAAGGCACTTGTGGTTGCTTTCAGCCCTACAACAAATACTACAATTACTAGAAGAAAGAGAAAAGCAGTTCTACTACAAACACCAACATCCTTCTTCCTCTTAACTCTATACCTACGGGGGTTGAAAAAGCGTTCAATTCTTCCAAACGTAAAATTTGCTCCTTATAGTGTCGCAGCACTTGGAGTAGACATGCCTAAGAATAAAAAACAGAAGACCAATAATTCTACGGTCAACTGCTTCTCTGGAAAAGCTAAAAGTCCCTCTCTTGCTAATACTACATTAGACTCTTCAAAATCTTCACTTCAAAAATTTACAAAAAGTGGTGATTCGAGCTTACCCTTAATAATCCAACAATGACATCATTGTCACAACAACAAGCCAATGAAGATCTATCTGTTCTCACATTTCCAATTATGGCAGCACAGCAGCATACAAACTAGTGATGCCACCAAAATTGATTTTTGAAAAAGACCTAATTCGTCTTAATTAGAAAAAATTAAAATTTTTTATAAGAAAGAGCAAATAAAATTTATATAGTTATGTTTCTTATAATTTTGTCTAAACAAAAAAAGTATCAAATAATTTCGTCTTTTAAGTAAAATAGATCAAAAACAATTTCATCTTTAAATTTTAATATCGGGTTTTAGAACCCGAAATGCTTTCGTCCTCATGTATAATACCAACAATGACTCAAATCTTCCCATACTTACGATTATAGACAAACAACTTTCCTAGGAACCCCTATCCCCATTCAAAATACAACAACAAACTAGGACCCGTCCCAGAATAACCTGAACTACAAGACCCAGACCTTTCTCTGCCTATACCTGAGACAATAGGAATTAACCCAGTAACACACCTGGACCTAGGACCCCAAACAGCAACGGCACAGCCTATAGAAGATACTGAAAATAGCAATGATATGGATACCAAATCAATAGACACAATCCAAAAACAGACAACAACCCAGAAGCTCAGCTATAGCCAAGCCCTTAAAGGCACTAGAAACCAAACCCGG
Organism: Gigaspora rosea; assembly: GCA_003550325.1. Taxonomy (NCBI): domain Eukaryota; kingdom Fungi; phylum Glomeromycota; class Glomeromycetes; order Diversisporales; family Gigasporaceae; genus Gigaspora; species Gigaspora rosea. The sequence goes on along the minus strand of QKWP01000193.1, from coordinate 269,080 downwards.
AAACCAAATCTAGAACTACAACAACGAAGATTGGACCAAGAAAAGAGATAGGCGGAACATATAAAGACCAAATTAGCAGAATTAAGAGAAGCTCAACTACTAACCTTTGATATAGAAATTTGGAACAGGCAGAAGATAAAGGACACACTGACCTCCAGAGAAGGCCTACGCGAATTTTTATTAAGTACAAATTAACCACTCTCCCCTCGTCACTATATATACTACCAGCTATAGTAGCAAAATTCAAGTATAGAGATACAGCGTTTTTTAGGAGCTTTACGAGAATTCAGGCAAACAAACCACAACATCAGATAGAATTCAACAACTTGTAAATCTTAGCGTTAGAAGATATAAAAAACAATATAATATCTTGGCAACGAACAAGCGTAATAGGAATCAATTATTTAAGTTACTAAGGGCCAAACTAGCACTTGACTTTTAACCAACATAGAAATGTATAAACTGGATGCCTGGGAGATTACTCGGTACCTATTATACCTATCAAACTTCACGAAAATTCTATGAACATGGAATTTGATGAGATCAGAAAACTAGTATTGGAAGAAATCGTAGAATCCCGAATAGAATTGCCCCAACAATACTCAGACATACATTCTTATATAAGCAACGCAATCCCTTTTGACCTACCAATCAAAAATCGACAAACTTTAGGGCCAAAAGTGTGAGCCCTAAGATTAATATTCAAATTCATCTTCCTCCCGGAGAACTATATTTCAAACGAGCGACAACCATTACCGTTTGACTACAAACAGCTAAATGATACTGTATGAAAGTTCTTTCCAATCCAAGACAGAGAGGACCTAAAAGATTTACCAACCTACCGAGCTACATTACAAAACTACTATTTGTTTAACAGATTACCAGATACTTACTTTGACTTATCTCCATCTAAACTACAATTGCCTCGACACCCCAAGACCTAACTCCCAGACTGCGTGAGAAATTCCCCTTTCTACCATTAGATGAAAAAGATTTCAAGGAACACGTCCGCCTCCTACGGGTTGACTACAACTTTAAACGATTACCCAATAATTACCTTCTGCCACAGAAATGCCTATCAAATAACCCTATGGATCTAAAATGGAAGGATTTCACTTTTCTGATAAATATAGCAGAAAGCATAAAAGAATTCTTTAGGCGGATTCCAAGATTCTATAGCTTACCAACTCCCCTCCCAATAGCTTATGCTAACTTTAATTATACTGACCTGCCAACTCTGCCTCTCTTAGCAACAAAGGTAGAGAACATTAACCTGATAGTTCCAATAACGACACGAAAGCAACTGTCGATTGCATTAAAAGATCTAAGACAACACTATTATTTCCACAAATTACCAGAATCCTGGATCAAAATGGATTCAACTAAGCCATCAGATAATCAATCACCATGATTACCACTAAACTTAGATGATTTTATGTTCTATATAAAAGAGCATAACATGGTTGGCATCGAACTGCCGATCAAAAAACACGAACACATCAATACCACAATTGAAAAGCTGAGGGAACACTTCCTCTTCAATAACATACTATTATACCTATTCGACCAACTAGAAGACCTACTTCAACCCAAATTTGATCTATTTAAAAAACCAAAGAAACATCACAAAGAAAAAACGAAAGAAGAAGATGTACAAAAGATAGATTCCGATCCTTCTCTGAACGACTTATCAGTCAATGAGTAGATCCAATACTGAACCTGGCCCATCTTTGATGGGGAAAGAAATCTGAAAAAACACTGCTACAATAGGAGAAAGAAACTTTACTAATAGTTCAAACAGTTCTAACAATATGGAAAATATTACACTTAACAATACTTCAAGCGAAACAATTTCAACTCAATTCCCTACTAACTTTTCACTCTCTAATGGTATAAACATTATTACACATAATATTAGAGGTATTACAAATACTCTGAAAATGCAAAATTGGATAGAATACTGCCATGAGAACAATTTTCATATTATCTCGATAACAGAAACTAAGTTGACTGACCTTAATGCCACATATAACACTAATCCTCATTACTTCCTGTTTTCATCCAACTTTATACCGTACTCGCAAGAGCAAAGAGCCTCGAGTCTAGGGACAACACTCATAGTTTGCAACCCCCCTGCAACCATATATTCATAACATAGGTTCATGCCAGGCACCGCATTATATATAGGCTTTTATTTTCCTTCCAACAACAAGATTCATATAATATCAACCTAACTGCCCTTATTATCTAACCATCCCGGACTATGTAAAGAAACACAAAGCAAAATATTTTCCTAGTTCACAAAAGCAAAAAATAGAAATTGAAATGTAATTCTGTTAGGGAACTTTAATGAAATCAATTTAGAAACAAAAAATCTGAACTATTCAATAACTTAAACTCTATTAATGCTACTGGCCTAATAGCATTTTACAATATAATGCAATTCACTTGGGCCAACTCGAACTCGAGTAGTCAAATTGACGATATATGGTGCAATAACGACATTATCCTGGATCTTGAAACACCCATAATTCAAAGTGCCAGCTTTATTATGGATAGCAATCACAGCATAATTTCCACCACTTGGCATACCAGTATAATTAAAGCAAAGAGCACCATTAGGAATAAAAAAAGGAAAAGGAAAATATACTTATACGAAAAAAATGTCTAGTTCAGACTGGGAAGGTTTCATCTCTGATATCGATCGTTTCTTCACCTCACGTGACTTACCAGCCAGGGCAGTGGATCATGCCATATTAAACAAACAATGGAATACTTGGGCAGTGAAGATCAAAAGATGAATTAATAAACATATCCCTTTTATGCACACTTCCTCTAAAACCTACCACAACTTTTCTCTAAAAACTACAAAACTACACTCTGCCCTAAAAATGATAAATAAATGTTTCCGCAAACTAGGGTTCCGCAATTTGATTTGATCTTTAAATATTTGAATCAAATATTTGATCAAATTCAAATTCAAAATTTGACTATATTTGATTTGATCAAATTCAAATATGCCCAAATTTGATTTGATTTGACAAATATTTAATTTGATTTGAAAATTACTATTAAAAATTCAAATTCAAATCAAATTCAAATTCAAATATTTAAATCAAATCAAATTCAAATTAGGGTCAATTTGATTTGATCAAATTCAAATTGATACAATATTTGATTTGATTTGAATTTGAGGAACACTACCGCAAACTTACCACTATTCATCCCCCCACTTACTGAATGCAACACCCTGCTTGCAAAAACCACACAACTTGCTGACATCGAAATTCAGCCCCTTTCTGAAACAGATTTAAATACCTCCCTACAACACACCATATCCTCCCTCAAGAACATTAAACACACTATTTGAACAGCCCGCAATATTGAGAAAATACAAGAGCAAAGTAAGAAGATCGAATTCTTTACCAACTGCAAATATAGAGACTTCATGAATAATACTACAAGGATGTTAGATAGCATACTTAAACGGAAGTTAGACCCCGTCAAAACAGACAAAATAATTTTACCCAATAGTGTACTAACAAAAAAACAGGAAATAAAAGACTATGTTCGCAGTCATTTCCACTTCTGGACAAGGGTGAATTCTCCTAGTTCAGACCCTGATCTAGCAAGGGAATAGGAGAGTGTTTACCAACCCATTATATCGATTGACCCTACAATATATCTCTCTCTACTAGAACCAATCCAACTAAACGAATTAACAAAAACTATAAGCAATGCCTCCAGAAGAAGGCAACGGGGCCCTTGGCTAAAACACTGCAATATCTTCCAATTTCAGCACTAAATTGGCTCATAATCATATTTAATAATTGCTTACAACTAAATCAGGTCACGGGCCAGTGGCTCCGTACCAACATCTGGCCCATACCAAAAAAACCAAATTACAACTACGACCTTACTACAACTAGACCAATCACTTTCATTGACCATGTCCAGAAAATCTTTACAAAAATCCTAACAACCAGAATGACAAGAATCATTGCCAAACATGAGATACTTTCATCACAAAACTTTGCTGCCTTTCCCTTCCAATCTACCATACAACCCGTTATGCAATTAGGCCAAATGATTGAAGATGTGCTAACCAACAACAAAGAAATTTGAATCTTGTCCCAAGACATGTCGAAAGCCTTTGACACAGTCCACACACAAATACTTAAGAAGGCACTGTCGAGAATCAAAATTCTGATACAGATTATTGAGTTATTAATATACCTTCTTTCTAACCGCACCAATCAAGTAATCACAGATCACGGCTTCACTAAACTATACAAGGTGATGAATGGTATTGATCAGGGTGAAATATTCTTACCGCTGTTATGGAAAATTTATTATGACCCCCTTATCTTAACCATTAAAAATCGTTTTACAGATTATAAGTGCACTATTCCTTCCTCCCCACCCAAAACTATCAATACCTCTGTCATGGCTTATATGGACAACTCCTTATAGTTGCTCTGAATAAAACAGAACTAACTCAGATCCTGAACACTGCAACAAGCTTTTACCAGTTCAACAATATTAAAGTCAACCCTAACAAATCCTCATTACTAACCAATTCCTCGACTACAGAACACAATATCACCTTTGATAATGCATTCCTTACTGCTCTACCGCATTATACCCCACTAAAATACCTTGGAACTTGGTTTTCCATTAACAATTCTCACAACAATACTCAAAACTAATTATATCAGAAATCACAAACAGTCTAAAAGGCTCCGTTTTAGGGATGGAAACGGATAGCCCAATTGGGCCCAACAGGCCTTTTTTGAAATTAAATTCAGGCCATCTTTCAAAATACTGGTCACGTAGTAATTTATCATGTGACCAGTGTTTTAAAAGATGGCCCGAATTTAATTTCAAAAAAAGCCCGTTGGGCCCAATTGGGCTACTCGTTTCCATCTCTACTCTGTTTTGCCAAAATAACTAAAAAACAAGCCATCTATATTGTTAATCATGTTATCATTCCCGATTCAAATACAGGCTCTATTCTTCCTACCTTAATTCTAGCCAATTAAAATCATTGAGACGAACGATAGTGACAACAATCAAACAAAAAGCTAAACTATCTAAAGAAGTTTCCAATTCCTTCTTATTTTGTCCAGGAATCTATGCCCTTACAGATATTGAGCAAGCCCAATACCAATCCTTGATTATTGCATTACAGAAAGGATTAGACCACCCAGACTTCGACAGCTTATTCCTAAAATTCTGTCTACAACAAGTTCAAGATGCTGCAGCAACCGACACCTCCATTCTGGATGATCTTCCTATACTTCCACCCAAACAACTTTCCACTTATACGGTGCAATCCATACTGGCGATGCACGCATTAAATATTAATTTTACCAGGCCACTACAAGACTGGCCTATTGCTAATAGACCCTTAGGCACTTCAATCAACTCAATTATCGCCCTACACCCAGAAAAAGCATGTCTTAAAGAAAAGTTAAACCAATATAACATAATCTGTACTGAATAATTCTTAGACCTCACTAACCAGTGGTTAGTGAGTTGAAAGGAATTTCATCACAATATAAAAAGAATTCCGTGAGGTAGAACACCGAAATGGTTTTACCTCATACAAGAACTGATCACTTCAACTGCTTCGCTCAGCTTCACCCTTATTCAACCTAACCCATATATAATACCCTCTTGAACACCGAAAAAAGGCTGGATAATTACCAGTCTTGAAGAAATTGGAAAAATATACAACCCCTTTGTGCACAAACTAAAAGCCAAACGCTTCATACGCTCTCGTTATAACGAATTAGAAATAACACCATGCCTAGGCTGCCATCTCAAAAACAATAAAACAACTTATTGCTACTTTCCAATCGATAAAGACAAGATATTCAACCTCCAGGTGGACTCTAAACATAACATACACGCCAACTTAATGGACATCAATATAGCATTAAATATAACTAAACCGACCCTGTCCGAGTGATACAACAATCCTTCCATCTCTAAACTACTATCACTATTCGAAAAACCTCTGACTGAAAAATATTATGAATTATTGACCATTAACTCTCTGAAAAAAACAATCTCACTTCTGTTTATCGTCGCAAAAACAAACACCCTGTCGACAAACATAACAATAGCAACATGCCTAACAATGACTAATCAACACATACTAAGCTGTTTCAATCAATATTGGCCCTCTAAACTTAACTCACTTTTAACTATCTTAACCTTTATCTTAACTACCTTAAAACCCTTTACCAATTTAAACATAACCACAAATTACAAGCTGTTCCAAAAACTAATAGAAAACTTAGCGATAATGCCACTCTATGAAAATTTAAAACTGGACAAGAAACCTTTTCCACTCATTCAATGGATCATATATGGACTAATAATCGATAGAAAAATAACTATCTCACATGATGCTGATTTAAAACAAGGAAATCAACACAGCACACGCTTCCCTTCTATTCCTTTAAATATTGTTCCCCAAAAATTCTTATACAACAGGTTCACCCCTCTATTATTGCGAAATCCTGTTCCTTGCCAAACCAATAAATAATCTGATAAAAGAAATACACAAAATAGTCAACAACTTAAAATAGCACAACCAACAAAGGATTTTGCTTTGGAGCGACAGACTAAAAAATACTAATTGGAACCTTACCTTACAATATCTGGCATACAATGATGCGCCTAAAGCATAATATACTAACCCTAAAATTTCAAAATTAAAAAACTTTAAAGGCAAGATGTTAGCTGAAGAATTACCCACACACCTTTTTCTTTACTTCAGAAATCTAAAAAAAACCAACTATCTCTGTCCTAGATGCCGCACTATACCGGAAGACACTATACATTTACTCACATGTGTAGCCAACCCCTTCAATTTGCGAACAGAACTGAAAAGAATCCTTACAAAAACTGCAGAAAACATGAACTGATTCTCGACAAGCCGGATATATTCATCTGATCATTTATTGACTTATATATTATAAAAGAAATACCAATTGAAATAATTACTATGCAGACGCTAATCCCCATATAGCTAGAAAAACTAAAACTCAAATATACGGCGCTCCTTTATCACAATATTGCAGAATTCTTATATACTGAACTGTGGATACCCTCAAGATGCTCGCTCCATTCTCAAGGCTTATATTCTAATACAAATCCCTGCCCCTACTTTATCATCTACACTCCCTTTGACTCACTACTTCACAATTTAGAAATTAATTAGACACATTGTTACTAACTCTACCTCTCTTCATAAATTGCTCGAAAACTAGAGGTCTACGACCATTCTAGTAAAGAATTAGGTCGAAAGTAAACCTCAGCTCTTACCTCTACTTCCCTATAGATTAGTTTTTCTTCTTAATATATTAATATATATAAATGAACAAATCTTAATAAAGAACTAAAGGATAGACCTCTCTTTAAAAAAAAAAAAAAAAAAATAAGTTATAATAAAGAGAATAGCTATGCTTAACCAGGGGAATCTCCTTCCTGTTATACAGATCATAATATATATATAAGTATCCTTTTTTTTTTGTTTACATCATTTTTAGTTTTTTTTTCTTTTACTAATTTTTTTTTTTGTAGCTGCTTTTCTTCTTCTGGTGTCTTCGGTTTAATATATTTTTAAAGTCCTCATATACTGAAGCCATGCCTTGGTGTCATCATATATTGCTTAAACAAGAGCAAAAATAGGTTTTCATTTACTTTCTCTCGACTTCCAAGAATTCTTAATTACTCATTTACTTCTCCAGCTACTAGCTATCAACTAGGTGCTGTTGTATATGAATCTGTTCTCGTCGCTTGTATGTTGGTGCCGTCGTATTGGTGCTTTTATTCGTATATTAGTGTCATGCTGCTGGTATTTTCCTTTGTAAGTATCTTTGTAATTGTCAGTGGCACTATTAATTTCATGTTGCCATTTTGGCATCACTGCTAATGTTGTTTATAGAACATTACTTTTTTTTTTTGTTTGTGTCTTTTCATTCATTTGTTCTTTACTAACTGCTTGTTTGTTTGCCACTAGGTCAATATTTTTGTTAGTGTTAGCTTGGTGCTATTGTATGTTGAAACTATCACTTGATGTTTCATATAAATGTGTTGTCGCTTGTATGGTAGTGCATATGACAGTGACCTGCTAGTATTTTCGTTCGTATGTTGGTGCTTTCGTTTTGCTATTAGTTTCACATTGCTATTTTGGCGTCACTGCTAATATCATTCTTGGTGAGTTATTTTTTTTTGGTCTTTTTAATGATCGAAATAGCACAGATCTTGTGGCGTACACAGGAACATTTTATGGAATGCACAGTAAAAATGCACAAACATTATAGCAAAAGGTGGAACATAATATCACATCATTTGAAATGGTGCGCTCAGATTAAACATATGTGTCATTACACATGTGCTGGCTCATAGGTTAGGGTTAGGGTCAGTTTTCATTATGTTGAGCTTTGGGAGGGGCTTTGATATATAACTTTGATGCATATTAGCTCATTTCATAGAGAGCAAAGGATTTTGTTCAAAAAAAAAGCAATATTCACTAATGAAACTACCTTGTGTGTCTTAACAAAAAACATTTCTTGCAAAATTTTGTGTCATATGCAATTAGCTTGTTCATTTTATATTGATTACTTATATAAATTTATATTTTAATAGCTAATCCACATCGTTATCACGGTAGCATGTGAATTTATGTTTATTACCTGTGCCAAATTCTGTGCCGATTCGACTAGTAAAACTGCTACAAAACCCGAGCCATTTATAGAATTATAGTGTTCTGCAAAAGATCCGGGTCTAGTCCGGTCTGTATACCGGACTGAATCCGGATCTTTATTAAGATCCATTTGGTCCGGTCTGAAACATAAGTTAGCTTTTCTGTTTGGTCAAAAATGTTCATAATATAGGTAAAAAAGTGACATAAAAGATGAGCAGAGTCATTAGAGAGATATGGAGGGCAATATTTTTTCTAGAGAGGTTTATTTTTAGAGACGGACCGGATCCGGATCCATAACTTGGATCCCAGACTGGATCCGGATCTTTAAAAATACCCGCCCGGTCCGGTTCATGCGGAACACTATAGAATTAGAATAGAATTTGAGGATTGCATGGGTTAGTAGCGAAGTTAGAGTAATATAGTAGTACAAATTTGGGTTAGAATAGCATGAGATTAGTATGGGTTGAGGGTTAGAGTTAGGTAAGGGTAGTGCAGGATTAGGGTTAGACTAGTATTAGGTGAAAGAATATATTAATACATTTAGAAGCAGTTTTGCACATTAATAAATAAATATATATTTTAATATAAATAATAATAAATATGAAATTGTTTTTATAATTTTATTGGTCGATTTGGACTTGTATAATAGGAAAATTCTCCCTGGTTAAGATTAGCAATTCTCTATTAATAAAAAGATATTATAACAAGTTATAAAAACAAGTTAGGTTGGGTGTGGCGACTTAGGGAAGTTGGTAAGTTGTCACCTCCCAAGTGGCAGGCTTGAGTTCAAATCCCACTGGTAACGCTTTTGAAAAAATAGACCTGTGTTCCGGTAACTGTTTCTTGTTGATCGGTTGGGTACATCACCTGTAGTCCTTGGTTGCCATCTTGAATGGGAGCTTTCGGGCGAAGTTGTGTCTTGTGACACAGACAAATCCAAGGAACCAGAGAAACAGAAACCCATTTGGCAAGTCCCGAGTAAGGAGGTAGCTCTGATCTTTGACGGTGCTAACCAAAACTGGAATATTGGACCGAAACCGGGGAACCGGACGTTGTCCTTGGGGACAAGGTCTACCAACCTGGCCGCCGAAGTCGCACCGGAGGAAAAGGACCCATGTTGAGGAATTGGGAACCAAGGGGAGAAAAACCATAATGGCACCTAATGCCGGGTAGATCAACCCTTCCGGGCCAACTGGATTGGAAGTCTGGGAAAACGGTGAAGGACCGGTAGAAAAGTGATGGTGGGTACCGGGGTTGGAGCGAACCTTATAAGGGCAAAAGTAGGTAATGGTAGTGGTTGGGTATCCTCTGACTGCAAGTTGCTTGCCTCGGTGAGTGCGTAAGTTACCGAAGTGTAGATAATAGCTGTGTAGGACAGGGACTGCTCTACCAAGTTTACCCGTGAGAATAAATTAGTCCTAAGGGGATGTAGGTAGCATCTGGGACTGTCTTCGACTGACTAATGTATCGGAGGGCTGTACCGGTGATCACAAGTAGGATTGACATGCGAAGCTTGGACCAGAGGGTTTAAATAGGCAATCCTCTAGTCGGGTTGTAGGTATGGCAACTAGTGTAGAACCTTCGTGCGGACTACTTAAATTAGACAACCAAAAGTTGTACGTGTGGCTAGTTGTACTCTCATTCAATGTAATTCAATTGTGGGTGCGTCCAAAGAGGCGCCCTTGATCCACAGGCTTGATTAAATAAACTCTCACCCAAAGCGGGAACTTTGTCACAAAAAAATAAAAATAAAAACAAGTTAGGGCGCTGACATTTCTAAATCTTACCTTAGTTAAATTTGATTGGCCAAAATTCTATTTATAGATCTTATCTGAGGGTGGGGGGTCATAGGAAAACATTCATATGATTGGTTAATTTTGGTAGATCTACCCGTGATTGCCCGTGATAATTAACCAATCAAAATACATAATTTTATTAATACTACAGTACTAGAAAACGAAACAAAACTTTGAATAAAAAAGCTTACAAACTAATAAATACACACAAAAGAATGAATTACTTATATTTAGAGAATAGATAGATACACGTAAAGTAGGTAAATATGATATTTATTATTAATAAACCCAAACTCCTTAAAGAAACTACATACAAGGTCTATGTACAATACATAAACTACAACTATTAATATACAATTGACAAATCCAAATGCATTACCAGAACTAACAAATTTAAATATTAAGCCCAGATCTTTTACTACTAAGAGCCTGTACCTATTCAAATTAAACAGTTAAAAGTAAAGGTTTGTCTAAATCCAATATAATAAAATAGCTTTAGACGAAAACATTTCCAGTTACCTTCACTCTACAATATGGTCCAATAAATAGTAGGCATACTTTGTCTTCTAAGTAAAGTTCTCGGTGTTACTAATTATTTTTGATTATTTTTATATAGTGAATATAAACGTTCTTTCGAAGTGAAAAGTGGCTTTTGTAGTGATTTTTTATTAGTGAAACGTTACATTCCCAAAAAGTACTTTAAAGTGTATAAATAAGTTACCCGGGCAATTGATTTACATTAGCCAATCAAACAAATGTCCGTCTATGAGGTGGGGGGTAAGCCCCTATAGTAAATGGATATTAGGTAATAAATGTCAGCGCCTTTATAATAAAAAATATAATAATGAATAATAATAACAAAATATAATAATAAGTTATAATAATAAGTTATAATAAGAAATTATAGTAAAAATAACTCTGTTTTAAAATAAAGAAAAGTTTTTCTAACAAAACTAATACTACAGATTTAATTAGTTTAATAAAATTTGTACTATTTTTAATATTTCTACAATATTTTTTTAAGAATTATAATTAAAATCACTCATGGTGATGATCATTATGTTATACAACCCAATAAATTCTAAGATATTGTATAATGCAAAAATTATAAAATTGTATTTTTTTTACTTTTCTTTTAGCAGTACTGCCATTGCTTATCTGTTATAACGTATCTGTCCTAGCATTCTGATTCTTTTTTACTAGTAATGGTGTTTCAGTTTTTTCGTCATCGGTATGGTGTCAAGAAAAATCTTACCTTAGTTAAATTTGGTTGGCCAAAATTCTATTTATAAATCTTACCTGGGGGTGAGGGGTAAGCCCCTATAGTAAATGGATATTAGGTAATAAATATTAGTGCCCTAATAATAATAATAATAATTAAAATAAAAAATTAAATTAATAAAATAAAAAAAAAATTTAAAATAAAAAAATAAATTTAAATTAAAAAGAATTTTAAATGTAAAATAAAAAAAATAAAAAAATTATTATGATATAAAGAAAAAAATAAAAAAAAATAAAAAATAAAAAAATAAAAA